>JAKOGI010002056.1:35000-37500 GCA_029747015.1 Carnegiea gigantea | reverse complement strand
AGATTTCCAAAGCTTCTCTGAACAAGGTCTTTGATAATGTGATTTGTAGGGGCTGCTTTGTAGCTTGTCAAGAAAAGGTGTTCAGTATATTTATGGAAACAATTGTCCTGAACTAATTTTAAAGGTTGAGTAATAGCAGATTTGTAGGTAAGTGGAGGGAAGTTTGAAAATGGGGAAAATGTGTTTTTGGTAGGAATAATTTTGTAATCGTCTGGCTTTTGTATGCCTTTACCTTTGTCTTTCTTGCTCATTTTGTTTCCTACATACAATGTATTTTGTTACTCTTTCCTTGTAAAAACTCTCTTGTAAGGAATTATTTTCTCCTTTGATATATTCAATGTCAAAGTCGAAAGAGGAAAGAATGGCTTGCCATCTAGCAAAAATTTATTTTGAAACTAAATTTTTGACATCTTTTTGTAAAACTTCTTTTGCTGATTTACAATCAATGCGTAAGAGGAAATTTTTGTTAAAAAGGTCATCTTGAAATTTTGAAATCCATAAAACAATAGATAAAATTTCTTTTTTAATAATATAATGATTAATTTGAGGACAGAGCCATAATCCTGAATGGTATCTAACCAATTGTTCTTGATCCTTAAGTTTCTGCTTAAGAATCCCCCATATCCTACGTCTGATGCGTCTATTTTAACTATAATAAAGGTAGATGCATGAGGTATACCGAGGCACGGTAGGGATTTGACCTATTGTTTGATTTGTTTGACTGTATACTATGGTGTCCATGCAATAGGGCTCTTTCTTAATCATTTATACAATAATGCACAGCTTATTCTAGGGTTGGGGAAGAAATCTGACACATAATTTAGACAATCAAGAAATCTTTGCAATTGTTTCTTATCTTTTATTTCATCAGGAAATTTGTCAGCAAATTCCAATGAACACATGATTAATTTAATGGTTCCTCTGTAAATGTTATGGCCTAGAAATTAAATTTTTGTTTGAAATAATTTCATTTTTGATGCAGACACAACTAGATCATTTCGTTCTGCAATTTCTTGAAAAAATTATAAATGCTTGAAATGTTGATCAATAGTTTTAGAGAAAATAAGCACATCATTGATATAAACAATTATAAATGTAGAATAAGGATTAAAAATGTCATTCATTATATTCTGGAATTCAGAGGGAGCATTTTTTAATCTGAAGGGCATTACATTCCACTCGTAATGTCCAAAAGGAACCGTAAATGCGATTTTGTAACGGTCTCTTTCAATCACCTGAATTTGCCAAAATCCAGACTTCATGTTAAATTTTTAAAATATTTTTACATCATAAAGACAATTAAGAAGATATCTTTTGTGGGGATTGGATATCTAATCCATTGCAAAACCTTATTAAGTGGTTTATAATTAATGACAAGTCTAGAAACACCTCGTTCTTTTTCTGTAGAGTTGTTAACATAGAAAGCTGCATAGCTCCAAGGGGCCTTTGATGTTCTGATTAGTTTCTTATCGAGTAGAGCCTGCATTTCCTTTTTACAGTACTCTAACAACTCCACATTCATCTGTGTAGGTCGTGCTTTTGTGGGAATGTTGTGTTCATCAAAATACTTCTTATAAGGAAGTGAAACAATATGTTTATTTCTTTCCCAAAATGTGTTGGGAAGGTCAGAACATTCTTTTTAAGATTTTCTTCTAGATCAAGGATTTTCTTTTGAATTGTGGGAGTTTGTAATTGTTCTTCTATACGTTGGTGAGAAATTTCTTCTTCAAGAAAATAGATCTGAGATTGTTTGTTTTGAAGAATGTTGATCTGTTTGAAAATAGAATTTGATTGTAAGAGAGAAATTTCTCTTTGTCTAGTGGGTGTAAGAAAATTGAATGATATAGATTTACCTATAACATTTGTATGGATTCCTATTTCGTTAACACGAAATGGATAAATTTGTGTTAGAAATGGGGTGCGAAGCATGACATCATGGGTAATATTATTTACAATTAAGAAAACTTTTTTGAAACAATAATTGTCATTTTTTATGTATCCCTTATTAATTTTATATTTAATGCTAAGGGGTTCTCCATTAGCACTACTTTCACAATATTTTGTATTAATAATGCCTCCTTGGATGTACTTTTGATCCGCTCCGCTGTCAATGAAGGCAATTATATTAGTGGAGAAGTCTTCCACAACAAGATTAACAATAGAGTACCATTTCTGAAAAGTAACTTGTGAAAGAGTTACAATAAATTGTTCATCGGGATATCCTGAGTAGAGATTTCCTGAATTTTCTCTGATATTAGAGGTCACTAAATTTTGACTTAAGGAGTGTAAATTTGGTGTCAACTTCTAAATCTTTAGTTTTGAGGTAAATAATTTCTTGTTTTAAGGATCGAACTTAAGACTTGAGCTCATTAAGCTCATTTTGTAAATCTTTGGTTGTAATTTGTTAAAAAGGATTAGGAAAAGGATATTTGTCAAATATTTTTGTAATACTAGTAGATTTAGGGATAAACCTGAAAGACTTATTTTCTTCTTCAAGAAT
>JAKOGI010002056.1:27500-30000 GCA_029747015.1 Carnegiea gigantea | reverse complement strand
TTGCCCCACAGGTAGGATTTGGCTAGCCTCGAGACCCAATGCTTACCAAGTACAGCTGATCTTGGTGTCAGGACAGCACATTCATTGTAGGGTCTGTCAGCTATCTAACTTGCAATCCTTTTATATTACATATATGTATGGAGAAAACCAAATGGGTCCAAGGCTGTAACTATGGAAGATACTACGAGACATAGCAACTAACATGGAGGATGCATGGTGTGTCTTAGGAGATTTTAATTCCATTCTCTGTAAGGGAGATAGAATGGGTGGGATCGAGGTTCAGGACCATGAAATCCAACATTTCTTAGAATGTATCTTTGATTGCGGGCTACAAGAGCTCAGATTAAAGGGACCCTATTTTACTTGGACCAAAAAAAAAAAAGGACAGCCCGGTGCACAAGCATCCCGCGTTCACGCAGGATCCGGGCCTATTTTACTTGGACCAATAAAACCATATGGTCAAGGATTGATCGAGCTTTTGTCAACACTTTCTGGTATACCCAATTCGACTATGGCTAAATCACCTATCTATCAAATATTCTTTTTGATCATACTTCTATGTTGATAGAGACTACAGCATGCCCTAAAGCACAGCCAGTTTTTCAATTTTGTGATATGTGGATACGTGATCCTAAATTTCTTCCATTGATCAAATCATTGATGCCCATGAAAGTCCATCACCCATGGCAACAGCTAAGGAGTTTCATGAGGAGAGCCCAACAGGCCCTGAGCAAACTGAACAAAGATAAATATCATGATCTCAGAGCCCAACTAGAGCTCGCTGGAGCAACTCTGGAGCAGACACAACAGGAGCTGATGGCCAAGCCCACATGTGTGGATCTTCTACAAAAGGAAAAAGACCAGAGGCAACATTACATAACAATTGGAACCTCTGTGACTGACATCCTAAGGCAACAAAGCAAAGCAACCGAGATAAGTTATGGTGATGGATGCAACAGATTTTTCTTTGCCAAGGTAAAACAAAGGAAGATTGAAACCTATGTGTATGAACTGCAAGATTAATCAGGACATTTGAAGGTTGGTTTTGATGCAGTAGTGGACATTATGCAAGGGTTCTACAGGAAACTGCTAGGGCCTAATTCTTCATTTGAAGATTACGGAGCTCCACTTAATCCTCAAGTAATCAGGATGGGGGCAACTTTGACCCTAGAACAACAGTTAGCTCTCTGCCGACCTTTCTCAAATGTTGATATCAAGGCAGCCCTCTTCTCAATTCCCAATACAAAATCTCCGGGGCCGGATGGTTTTAGAACTGGCTTTTATAAGTATACTTGGGGCATAACAGGGGGTCTAATATGCCAAGTTGTTGATCAGTTCTTCAAATCAGCTGAGTTACCTCCAGACATTGGTAAAACAAAATTGGTTATGCTCCCAAGGGCACCTAATCTAAACAAAGCTTCAAAGTTGAGGCCTATTTCATGTTGTTCAGTGATTTACAAATGTATCACCAAGCTTATTTGCTCCAGACTCAAAGAGGTATTACCTGAACTAATTCACCATAATTAAAGTGCGTTTGTGAAGGGAAGGGAGATTCTCTACAATATCCTTATCTGTCAAGACCTCATGAGGGGTTACTCACAGAAAGGCATCTCCCCCCGACGCATACTGAAATTGGACCTTCAAAAAGCATTTGACTAGCTCCATTAAGGCTTCCTTAGGGCACTTCTCACGAGCCTGAAATTTCCCACTTTGTTTGTAAGATGGATAATGGCTTGCCTTTCCTCAGTCACCTTCACAATACATATTAATGGGCAAAAGGGAGGAGAGTTCAAAGGAGGGAAAGGTTTGAAGCAAGGTGACCCTCTTTTTCCTCTCCTCTTTGTGTTGACCATGGAGTATTTCACTCGACTCATGTTGCGTGCAGTTAACCATCAAGACTTCAAGTTTCACCCTCATTGTAAAGAACTCCGGCTGAACCACCTTATGTTCGCTAATGATGTGGTGATTTTTAGCAAAGCCCACCCCCTACATTGAGCATTATCATGGACACTCTATACGAGTTTCACAGAGTAACTAGATTAAAGGCAAACCAGCTCAAGTCACAAGCCATATTTGGAGGATGCAGTGAAGGATTAAAGGCTGCTTATCTTCAAGTAATGGGTTTCCAAGAGGGCTCTCTCCCAATAAGATACCTGGGGATTCCCATCATAGCCAGCAGGCTAACAAAAATTGAATGCTGAGCTGTAGTCGAGAAAATAATGGGCAGGGTGAGACACTGGTCCACCCGACACATCTCATTCGCAGGTCGAGCATAGCTTATCAACTCCGTGATTTTTGATATGTGCAGTTACTGGGCATCCATCCTAATACTCCCACGAGAGGTATTAGACCAGATCAACTCTATATGTCAAAATTTTAATGGGGAGCAAAAGCTGACTACACGAGATTCCCCCTGATTGCTTGGGAGACTACCTATAAACCCAAGACTTATGGGGGGCTTGGTCAGAAAAACATAACAGTCTCGAATAAGGCAAGTATA
>JAKOGI010002056.1:15000-25000 GCA_029747015.1 Carnegiea gigantea | reverse complement strand
TTTATTGAAAAATATGAATAGATAGCGCTTTTATGCATAACCATTGAAACGCAATAATTAAAACAATGTATGATTATCAAAGACATGATGTAAAGTATGACAAAGATTGTAGGTAGTCAAAATAAAACTAAAAATCATACTAAATGACATGATAATACGTTAATTTGTGGTGCCAATGACAAAGAATTCACATTTTCTTCTTGTACCTATATTAAAAATTAAGTTCTTAATAATAATTTGATTAGCAATGATATAATGAAGATTACAATTATATCTTATATACCTGATGTACCTAGCATCAGTGTTTCATAAGTAACACACATCCTCCTTTTAACTAACTGGCGCAATAAAAGTGATAGACAATTCTACTTTATGGTATCGTCGAGGCTTCATAATAAATAGGCATGGCTTATCTACGCAATCATTTCTAATCGCATATGCTAATAGATTACCCTACGGCTGTAGAGAATGTTATAATGAGACAGTCACTAATCAAAAAATAATGTAACGGCCCGACCGTAATATTCATATTAATTACATTGAATCATCTTAATTACAAATTAATCACGTTGGGCCCTGCATTTTAATCCATCATTTTTTCATTTCAATTCAGCATTTTCTTTATATATATTTGTACCATTGCAGGTTGAATCGGCAGAATGGCTTCGAAATAAATTTTGGTTACTCCTGAAATAACTCATTAAAATTCCAACGGAATAGTTGAACGTCTGTTAAAATAAAAATGTCTCTCAAAATTTTACATCAAAAAAAAACAAAGAGTCAGAGTCAAAATCAAAGTCAGTTTGACTGGTCAAACCGACTTTGACCTGTCAAAGCCGGTTTGACCGGCCCCAATAAAAACAAAAAAAAATCTAAGATTTTTTTTTTAAATGTTAGGCTATATATATATATGTGTGTGGGGGGTCATTTGTCTCACACACACACTTCACGCACGGAGAGAAAGAAGAGAGAGGAGAGAGAAAGAGAAAGAGAAAAAGAGGAGAGAGAAAGAGAAAGAGAAAGAAAGAAGAGAGAGGAGAGAGAAAGAGAAAGAGAGGAGAAAGAAAGAAGAGAGAGGAGAGAGAAAGAAGGGAGAAGAAGGAGAAGGAGGAGGAGGAAAAGATTAAGATTTTGATTTTGAAACAAATTCAAGGTGAGTAATTCTTGGTTCCTTGACCTAAAAATTTAAATATTGATATTTTATGATTAAGAACACTAAAGTTAATTGGTAGAAACCAATTGTATAATTTCATGTTTAGTTATGATGTTTAGTTGATTGGGGTATCGTGACTTGATAATTATGTTATGAATTTGTCCACTACGGTTTCGAAGTTATGAATTTGAGATTGAATCTGTCCGGTGAATTCATGTTAAAATTCGATTAATGTTTTGGCTATTATGAGCTATTGGCTTGGACAACATTGTGACAATTTTACTGTAGAATATGCATAAAATCAAATTATTTGGAGATTTGTGATAAAATTTCATGAATTTTGGAGGTACACTTTGTGAGTTATGAATTCCAAGTGTGTATTTTCTGATTTATGGAATTTGATTAGGATGTTATGTGATTAGATGAGTTCATTACGTTACGTTTTGGGAAAGAGCTCATATCTTGACCGAGGCTATTGCAGAATATTCTAGAGTTATGGCCATAGTAGTGATTGTCGTTATGTTATTTTATTACCATACGTGATATTGTATAACATTAGGCCGACAATGAAGCCACTAATGATATTAAAAATGACAATAATAATTCGGATAAACATGGCCATTAGCACAGAGCTCAAGGAATTTAAATGATTTATTAAACCAAGAAAATTCAATCAAATTTCGTAATCTTGCACTAATCGAAATAGAATTATAATGTAAACCAGGAATGAGGCCACCTTTGTCGCTTCAAGCTGCCAACGCGCATTTTTTCCCAAGGAGAGAGAATCTCAAAGACCAGGTGCGTACACTGCCTATGTTCTTCAAAAACTCACAGTGTTCTCTACAATGAAAAATTAATGCAAGATTCATTTAATGAACCAATTTCTCAATGTTTTGTCACATAAACAAGTGGCCCTGCTAATTTTCATCAGGGCTTATGCCCATCAATTATCAAGGCTTATGCCGACCAATATACCCACGCGCGGCGTCAACTCAAGCTTTTCGATCAGCCTGGGGGGTGAGCACCTAAAGTATGATCGTTTCAAGATGTACATCGACCAAGGGGTCCACTTTCAGATAAGAATCAGCAAATAAATTTTACTTATACATTCTCTCTCCTGTTTGCAAAACAAAATATTTTGAAATGCGGCCGGCCCAACTAATTTCACATAAAATTTACTTTACTACATGGGAATGTACGTATTGGGCTTCGGCTCACCATTCGACTATTTTTATGTTTTCTGTTTTAGGTATGTGAAGGAATGAATAGTCAACCTCCTGAGAAATCAGAAAGCAGCAACAAGGGACATTTACTGATCGCTAGCTAGTCAGCGCTCACAGTGATGATAGGTTAGTAACTTGAAGATCAAGTGTGGCTATTCTTTTGAAATCTGAAGATAATGATGCTTAGCATTGGTATATCAAGTTATCACATAGGGGACAAATAATATGAAGAGGCGTATATGTATTTTGGGTGATTCCAAAGGTTTAGCAAATCAGATAGCCTTGTCCCATCCCGGAATGGCGGTAATACCTCCAATCAGATTAAAAGTCTTCCGCTGCAAATTAACCATAAATACGTAATTAAGCTTAAGTAATCAGGCATTAGCAATTGGGGGCGTTACAGTTGTGGTATCAGAGCCAGGTTTAGCATCACTGTGAGCTAGGAGGATACCTATGAGATAAGCTGGATCAGTGAGAAGAATGTGCAACCAGGAATTCATCATGGGGATGTTTTAGGAAACATTTACCTAACCTGAATCTTTTGATAATAAGATCAATGGTATAGGTAAATAACTCGTTAGGGGTTCCATCACTAGGAAACTAGAGCGAGGATGTATTTAGTCAACTTCTTGGTGACGTATGTATTCCAGAAAAGTATACTAATCTTACAGCAAATCTTGTGAAATCTTGAGTTGTTTGTTTGAGTCATGAGGAGACTTTCAATCTAGAGAATCGGTGTCATGATGATGCGATGAATACATAATGTTTGGGTATCATGAGGTTTCAACTATTGCAAGAAGGAAGAGTCTGCAAACGCTTATATGATTTAATGCAGTACGGAATTATATTATACATGTGAAACGGGAGGAATGTACTTTGCAGTAACATTCATGAGTTGGTTTATTAGAAAATATCCATGACAAAGTTGCAGAAATGGGAATGCAGAGGGCCTATCACAGTGTCCTAAATGTTTTACAATAATCATAAGGAGTCCTATTGGGCAATTCAATAGCTTATGTGGTGTAAATTGATCTTATATTAACTGTATGGGTCAAGATAAGATGTCACACAAAGAAGGTGTTATTGTTAAGGTACATGTGGAGTATGTGAACCTATGTAGGCTACCGACTGCTAGGTGCAGACAAGTCATTATACCTTAGAAGCATGGTTAGCAGTAATAAAGGCAGAAAGATATGGCAGATCTTTATATTCGGAATGATAGGGGGCGTTTTGAAATCAGGGTTGTTGACCCAGAGCATATAAACAAGTAAGCCTCAACTTAGGTGAGATAAACATAGGAAACATCGGGAATGTGTGGGGGAGGACTCTCGTAGAGACTCTAAATTCTATAATGTGGTTGGGTCGATGATGACTATACCTATTAATCAAAATTTACAAGTACCTGGCAATTACAGGTAGCATATCTCAGAAGACTCTTGATAGCAAGTAATGTTTGACGTTGTTCATGATCACACACGTTTAGGATGTAATGATGGATTTTGATTATTTTAAATGAGATTGTGTGATCTTTGACATTGGTAAGGAATATCAAGGTGCTTATGCTGATCTACATAAGTTAAAGAGTGATTTTAGTGAATGATGATGTGAGGAAAAGATTGCAAATATATGGTTAGTGAGCTATCAATAGACCCGAAACAAGGATTACTTTGGGAGAAAATTAGTATCAATTAGCGCATCAGAAATTTGTGATTGGTTTAGTGGTAGCTTGAGGAGCTTGCTTTCAATAGGCTCTGGAATTACGCAATTTTGAGGATTTAGAAACCTTACTATAGGAATCATGCTTCGTGTCCCCAATAAAAGTTTTAGTGGGCATCATGATCTTTTCATAATGCAGACCAACAATCAGCAACATTTGGAAATATTTTCAGACGTTTCTATGGGTATTGTGAGAAAATGTCAAAATGTAGTGAACAAGTTTAATTATGTACAGAAGCTTCGGTTGAAAATTGAGTTAAATAAGTATTAAGAGGTTCTGAGAAGACGACATCAAAATTCCTCTTATTATGCCGAGTCAGGTCATGGGTATTGAGAGATTCAGCAATACTCATAAGATTAAGCAAAATAACTTATGTGGGGAAGATTATGCCTTGTGGAGTATCAGATAATTTGATAACCAAGTCCCTTGGGACTATCAGGAAAAAGACAATGACCTATAAAAGTGAAACCATAGGGGAAAGGCTTGAGGATATACGAAATATATTGATGGGTTTGTTGTTTTGAATGTGGGAGACTCTAGAGACCATAATTTATATTATCGCCAGGAGTAAATAATATTTTGGGGGGATAAATAATCATTGGAGAAGCATAATAAGTACAATAACTATTGGAATTGAACGCTGGGGCACTTGTTAACGCATCACAGAGTATGTTGGCAAGAAATTGAAGAAGTGAGTTAACTATACATATATCTTTCTGTAGCATGGACCTTATGAAGCAATGTACCTTTGAGCTTTTCAAATCCTCGAAGCCTTATCAACCTGAATCTCAGTATTGATCCAAATGGGAGTCCACTGACCTTTGTACAATTGATAATAGGCCCCCTTGTCAGATATTACGACCTAAGTTAGCATCCTTCTTGATTTCTTTAGCTGCCACCTGAAGCTAGCCACCCCCCTCATTGTGCAATGACATACTCTAATTTGTAATTCTTTTCATTCACATTAAGCTTCGCAAGCTATTTAAGTGTTACAGCAATACTTCATTACCAATCATTTTCTTCATTGAACTTAATCATTTTCTTCATTGAATTTTCTCATGACTTTAATATCTATAAGGGAATCCCTCCCATTATGACGAGTTACGTCTCTCTCATGCTTCCACTAATTACCTCTGCTATCTTCGGTGATCATTATTTCAATAGTCATGTGATTTTCCCCTTAACATCCCATCATAGATGACCATTCCCCTACTACTCTGGTTTCGGATATATGCGCGATGCTCTGGTCCCTATATGATCAATGATTGGAACTATTTCATTCTTATTGCCCTCCATGCCTAAATCGTTTACGCTTACAGTTATTTTCACTCCATCTACATCATGGTAACATTGAATTACCCATCATTCCCCAAACCTGTCATCTGCTCCTTGCATTACAAATCTTACATCGGCAACATTCTCAAATATTTCTAGTCATTAATCCACTTCATTCTTAATCATCCTGATTTGTGTAATAGCATCGTTTCCTTGCTATTTCACCTCCCCTCGACCCCGAGCATCCGCTTAATAGATCTTGATTGGTATACAAAACCTTACTGATTAGTTTGTTTTTGCACTAATGCTATTATTGCGATCATTTCTTATATTTGGTATATTAGTCTCATCCTTAACCTTTGCCTTCATTAATGATATCTAGCCCTTCTTTAATTTCATACTTCTAGAAGATCATGGCTCCTTAAGGGTGCTCGTACCCATTTCTAGCATTATCTGTTATGTCCTGGAATAAGTGGTTGTCAAAATCCTAATACTTTTGACCTTCATCTCTTCATTTCATTGAAAACGCAATTATATATATTTTATAACCCCACCAATTTCCTTGCTGAATTTTTCTGACTGATGAGATAATTAAAATTCCCTTAACCTCCCTTATTCTTATTAGCCTCACAATTATTACAAGTTTAACTGCTTCCAATTTCATTTTTCTCTCTTTAAGGTTGTTGACGCTCGTTTAAAAGTTGTCATGACCAGATGACGGTGGGGCTTGCCTTGGATTATCAATGTCGCAGTCATTAACATCTTCATTCGAATTATTATTATGATTATTATTATTACAGTCATCCTTAGTACCTCCATTGTTATGATGGTCACTATGATAAGAATTATTTTAGTTAGTCGCAATGATTTTTCCCAGATCAAGGGGTTTAAGACATTTGAGTTTGGTGTACAATACTAGACTTATTTTTCCATATCAAGCTCATGCTTTTAGCCCAAATCGAGATGTATTCGCCTCATTAACCCCCAAATAGACCTTGATTACCCTTGATTACAGATCACTTTGCGTTTCTATTTTTAAGTCCCAAGCACTTAAACAATTCGCCCATGCTAATTCCATCTCTTTGTTCTTACTATTAAATCCAACTATAACAGCCATCCTTCACAATCACCTGAGTTGCATCACGATTCTCATCCAAGTTTATACACGTAAAATGATTCCAATTCTTTCAACTCATGCTCATTCTTGGCATCTTACAAGTCTTATATCAAGTATTAATTTCTTTCAAAATTATACGGTAATTCTGCTAATGTCACTAAACCGAGGTCATTCAAGGGTTTCTTACCAGCTTTACACCCGCCTTGATATCTTCCATACACTGTCCATATTTCTTGCCATTAATGTTAACCACCACCTTGCTTGTTCACTACCTTCACTAAGTTAGTAGCACTCGATTTTAACAAATTTTCCAAGCACTGGCCTACTCAATTACGCAGTCAACTACAACTCCCTACCATCATAAAATCAAAATACGGTCCACACCGTAACTTAAACATCCATTTTAATAACAACTCCACCTATTCAAAATTTACATTCTCATTAATTCCATTTAAATATTTACCACAATATGTCAAAACCTTACTAAAACAGCATGAATAATAAACATCCAACTTTCATCCCCCATGTTCGTTCTCAAAATCAACTTGCCAACACAAATCAAATCATCAAGTAAAGCCAAAGAAACCACAAATCAATGATCCCAATAATTAACTTCATCACCCTTCACACAAGTTCAAGCATAATTCAATCAACACCTTTCACACGCAATTGGAGCTTGAATTAAGTAGAGGAAATTGATGAAGTTGTCAAGTGGTGGCGGCTAAATAGTCACCTTGCTGAATACTCCAATCCTCTCTTATTCCCTTCCATATTTCATAAAGAACACACCTTGAGCTGCAAATCAACCTTCGAACCACCTAATCAGATAGAGAAGGCACACAATAATGATCGTACCTGCCCCTGATATGACGCAGGAATTGTCCTCCGTGAAAGTTTCAACATAAGTATCTCCAATAAACATTTCCTCATTGTGCACTTTATCTCCAAATGACTAGCAACCACTAATTTTAACTTTTTAATTCACAGAACCATCCAAAGCTACTATTAAAATCCTCTAATCTACTACTTAATTGACTTACATCAATTCTCTTCTAACCAAGGCCATGCTTGCTGCATGTAAGCTGATCTTCCAATCTCTTTGAGCTCTTAATTAAGGAGTATGTTCTTCATCCCATCTATTTTCCGTACTTGTTCCTTCAATAGTACTACGGAATTTCATTAATTCGTGATTAACGCATCTCAGTAACCCAGCTTCGAAACTCAAATCCAGGATACCAAAACTATCAATCAGACACACTCAAAAACCGCAAACAAACCTGAAATACAAAACAGATGGACCTACTGATGTACCCAAAATAACAGTTCATTCCAACTCATTAGAACAAGCTTCAAGAAATTGAATCCACGACCATAGAATAAAAAGGCTTCAAACTCACATATCCAAAAGCTACCAACAGGTGTGAAACAGCAACACTTGAAAATTCATAGCCATCTTTATTTTAGCCATTTTAGAACCATCCCTTATTAATTATTTTGACTTTCCTGTTTATTTCTTTCATGGGCAATGACTCACATCACCACCATTCTTATCGCTCTCATTCATGGGTACGCTCTACGTATTAATTTAAGACGTTTCACAAGGACTTACACAAACTAAATCTGAGTCACAACCCCCCTACTTCTCATATATTATCTAGAATTCCACCCCAAATGAGTCATTGAATCCAATAGAAGCTTAAGTTTGGTATTTTCTTGATCCATGATTAATGCAAAGCTCATAAATAAGCTCCCGAGTTGTACATCTATCCTCTTTTCAAAGCTAAAAGCTTTATGAAAATCCGTGAATACTTATTTTCCCCTTCAGTGACTTGGCCCAAAATATACAAAATGAGGGCATGATCAATCTCATTCAATCTTCATTATAGCTCTTTATACAATTACTCAAAAATGCTTCCAAGAATCACCAAATTCAAAATACTCTACCAAACTTCATGAGATCTTATAGGAAATTCAAAAATAATATGGACAATCTACAGTAAAGGTTTCGCTCCAAGTGTATACTGCACAGAAATTGCAATAACGACCTGATTTACATTCAAACAGGTCAGTTCATAGCGATATACAGAATGTTCTCACATTCCACAGCTCAGGAACTATGTTCCAGATCCATCTCATATCACGTCACTATAATAAAGCCAATTCCCGTACTTATTTGCGGTACGGTAAGAGTTTCTTTCACATTGCAAGTTTCGAGGACGAAACTTATTTTAAGGGGGGAAGGCTGTAACTGCCCGACCGTAATATTCATATTAATTACATTGAATCATCTTAATTACGAGTTAATCACGTTGGGCCCCGCATTTTAATCCAGCATTTTTTTCATTTCAATTCAGCATTTTCTTTATATATATTTGTACCATTGCAGGTTGAATCGGCAGGATGGGCTCGAAATGAATTTTGGTTACTCCTGAAATAACTCATTAAAATTCCAACGGAATAGTTGAACGTCTGTTAACATAAAAATGTCTCTCAAAATTTTACATCCCAAAAAAAAAAAAAAAAGAGTCAGAGTCAAAGTTGGTTTGACTGGTCAAACTGACTTTGATCGGTCAAAGTCGGTTTGACCGGCCCCAAAAAAACCTAAAAAAAATCTAAGATTTTTTTTTTAAATGTTAGGCTATATATATCTATATATATATATATATATATATATATGGGAGGGTGTCATTTGTCTCACACACACACACACTTCACGCACGGAGAGAAAGAAGAGAGAGGAGAGAGAAAGAGAAAGAGAGAGAGGAGACAGAAAGAGAAAGAGAAAGAGAGAGGAGAGAGGAGAGAGAAAGAGAAAGAGAGGAGAAAGAAAGAAGAAAGAGGAGAGAGAAAGAAAGGAGAAGAAGGAGAAGGAGAAGGAGAAGGAGGAGGAGGAAAAGATTAAGATTTTGGTTTTGAAACAAATTCAAGGTGAGTAATTTTTGGTTCCTTGACCTAAAAATTTGAATATTGATGTTTTATGATTAAGAACACTAAAGTTAATTGGTAGAAACCAATTGTATAATTTCATGTTTAGTTATAATGTTTGGTTGATTGGGGTATCGTGACTTGATAATTATATTATGAATTTGTCCACTACGGTTTCAAAGTTATGAATTTGAGATTGAATCTGCTCGGTGAATTCATGCTAAAATTCGGTTAATCTTTTGGCTATTCTGAGCTATTGGGTTGGACAACATTGTGACAATTTTACTTTAGAGTATGCATAAAATCAAATTATTTGGAGATCTGTGATAAAATTTCATGAATTTTGGATGTACACTTTGTGAATTATGAATTTCAAGTGTGTATTTTCTGATTTATGGAATTTGATTAGGATGTTATGTGATTAGATGAGTTCATTACATTAAGTTTTGAGAAAGAGCTCATGTCTTGACCGAGGCTATTACAGAACATTCTAGAGTTATGGTCATAGTAGTGACTGTCGTTATGTTATTTTATTACCATACGTGTTATTGCATAACATTAGGCCGACAATGAAGCCAGTAATGGTATTA
>JAKOGI010002056.1:5000-10000 GCA_029747015.1 Carnegiea gigantea | reverse complement strand
AAACCCTTTGGAGAAGGAAAACTTCAACCGTGCTCTTAAACCGGGTCCAAGGCAGATTCTGGATCGGTTTTGCAATCAATTTTAACCCTAGCAAAAGTGTACATGATTTTGTTTTTAGGACATGGGAGAAAACCTTAGGATGTGTACAAACCCCCCCAATAAAGAAATCAAGGTTAAACCTTGTTTAAGTAGGGTCATTCTACTAAAACATTTAACCGTGCAGTTTTGAACCAAAACTAGCCGGTTTGACAAAATGACTTGATCTCTTTACTTCCTCTGGGTATGATTGGAATTCAATGCTTGCACCTGAAAGTAGACATCTTGGGGAATCCAAAAAGGTAAAAATCCAAGGTTTAAACCAAAATGTAGCTTAAGAAATGAGATGAACAATCCTAGGTACATTCTAGTTCTGCTGAGCAGTTTGGACACCTTGGGTTTATTGGCTAATTTGAATGGGTACATGAAGTCCAAATGGGATGAAACTTATTTTGGTACAAAGTTGACTTCCTGAACTTCAATTCCACTGAAAAATATTAGACTTAAACCTCAAAGAGGTCTAAGTAATTAATCTCTCAAAAACGGGTTTGCTGCTGACTTAAACCCGTGACCTGCAGTTTTATTACTTAAACAAAATAAGGATGATTTATTCATCCTTTGAGCTGTAAAATGAAATTACCTAGCTTGATTTGCTTCTTTAAATCAAGGGGCATAGAGGGATCTCCATCATCCTCCCCTTATTGAAAAAGATTTGTCCACAAATCAGATTAGGTAGTTACCTTCCCTTCTTGCTTCAGTTTTGGCTGAAATAAAATCAGCCACTCAAATAAGTCTCTCTTGAGCTTAGAGACTCTTGTACTTTCATTCCCCTTGCTGATTTGAGTGTTGTACATAGGGGACTCCTTGGACTTGCTTTGAACCACTTCCTCACATGCTCTTAACTCAAAATTAGGAGCTTCTAGTAATAGTTCTGAAATGGATTGACAGAAGTTTTGTTTGAGTGTTTTGGTTATGGGTGGAATGGGGAAAAGGTTTGGTGGTTCATCAAAAGTGATAAGAAGGCCGAGATGCTCATTGCTTCTTGGTGGATGGTGGGTGTCCAAGGTGAGCATTTCTCCTTCCTCTACCACTATCTCCTTAAGATTATCTCCATCATGCTCTTCATTTTCCTCCTCTGATTTGACCTCCTCTACTGCCTTCCATTCGGCCAAGGTAACAAACCTTCGGTTTGTACAATCTGATGCTAAGTAGGCAAAGCCTTAGCACTTAAAACATCTTTGAACACTGTTAGGAAGGGGTTTTGGTATGGGTTATGGGGGTAGGCCTTTTTGTGGAGTTTGGCTTTTTTGTGGAGTAGGGGAAAGGGATGCCATGGGTTTAGGGGTGTAAGATGAACTCCCCTTGTTCACGGTTTGGTCATATGGTGAGGGCTTTGGATTTTCATGTCTTGGGAGCTGTCTATTCTTCTTTTGCTGCTCAACCTTGTGAGCCAGCACACATACCTCATCAAATGAAGTATAAGCTTGCAACTCAACAATATTAGCATACCTAGGATCATGACCTCCTAAGTACCTAATGATTATTTGCTCTTCTGGTTCTTGAAGATCACACTTAATCACAAGCTTTTCAAATTCACGAGTGTATTCTTCTACACTCAAATTACCTTGGTTCAAGTGGTGGAGTTGAGAGTAGCAATCTTGAACATACGTAGGAGGAAGAAACCGAGCCTTAAGCTTGGAATTCATCTTTTTCCAAGTTCTGATTTTGGACTTCCTTTCTCTTATTCTTTTGGCACTCAAATTAGTCCACCAAAGAGAAGCATACTTACGAAGCCTTAAAGCAATTAGCTTCACCTTCTTGTCTTCTAGGATGTCCTTGTACTCAAAAACTCTCTCAACCGTGTGTAGCCAATCCAAGAACTCTTCAGAATCAAGCTTACCTTCAAATTCAGGAACTTTCACTTTGAAGTCATTAGAGTTAGCTTGAAACCGTGGCTCCTCTCTAGTCATTCTGGTTGGTTCCTCTTCACTTGATGAATCAACTTCATGACTAAAGACTTGTTCACGTACCCTAGGTTCAGATTGAAGAGTATCTTCATTCAGTTTTTGCTTTTGCTTCAAAACCGAACCTAATTGCTTTCTCAAGTATTCGTTTTGTGCTTGAGTTTCTTGGTTCTTTTGTGCATCCTCTTGAATCTTTCTGGACAGAAACTCATTTTGCTTCATCAAGGCTTCAAACCTCTCTTCCAAGGTCATGCTTGTAGCACTCATGCTTGAGCTAGGTGGCTTTAAACAAGTTAAATAGCATGGAATAAGGGTGGCACAGTCGTGCTATGGCGGCACGGGGTGACCGTGCTGTATTTCTGCTTGGTACGGTTGAAAACAGCAAGTTGTGTGGTTTGTCTTTGGGAATGTGTTTGGATTTTGTGTTTGGGGAGCGTAGGGACGAATACCGAGCTAAGGAGAAACTCAGCTCTGATACTAAATATAATGTACCTCCCGAGGGTCAAAATTCAAACTCAATTTAAGAGCAAAAGCTTGAAACCAAGAGAGAATACAATCAATGAAAAACCAAGGAAAGTGGCACGTTAGAGGCTGGTTGTGAGGCAGCAACAACGTGAGTTAGGGGATGGGGTTTAGAATCAAGGGATTCTAAATGATTAAGGGAAAGGAATTTGAGGTATGTATGAAGGATTGAAAGAAATCAAAGCTAGAATTCACTAAGCTCATGGTTTAAGCAAATGAATTCAGTTTGCCTCCCTTGAACCCGTGTGGATGAAGGATGAATAAAGGATAGCCTAAACTCTCCCTTAGATACATAAACACCACTAAGTTTGATTTTAGGGCCCTTAACCTCAATTAGGATAAAAAAAACACCACCTAATTAAGAGTTAAGACTTACTTGATCACCACCTTAATCGGCCTAATTAAGGATAAGCAAGTGAAGTGTGTAAGGGGAAACAAGAGCAATGCTCTCAATTCTGGTTTTTGATTCAAATCTGATATATCTCACAAAGTGGCAGTATGTTTCTCTTTTAAACAAGCCTAGCAAGCACCCATCTAAGCAAGCACACACCTAGACCCTACCTTCTTAGAGAGGAAAGGTATTAACTTAAGCTTAATCCACATGGTTAGCGCTAACCGTGTACTAACCTTATTCTAACTTAATCAAATTACATTCAAAACATTAAACAAAGCTAATAAATGATGTTTACAACTTAATTAGACTATGCTTAAGCTTAATCATGCAGTTTACAAGACTGAGAGCATGTGGTTCAGCCGAAAAGCGCAATCCGCATTACGGCTAGCCAATCACCTTCAAGAGACAAGGTCTTTTGGAGCTTGCATGCCAATGGTTGTTCTTTTCAAGGGTTTCTCCTTTTGCAGCTGATCATTTGGCCTTCTAAATGGCTTGGGACATGTGCTACTCAGCAATGGAAGAAGCAAACCCTTTGGAGAAGGAAAACTTCAACCGTGCTCTTAAACCGGGTCCAAGGCAGATTCTGGACCGGTTTTGCAATCAATTTTAACCCTAGCAAAAGTGTGCATGATTTTGTTTTCAGGACATAGGAGGAAACCTTAGGATGCGTACAAAGCCTCCCAACAAAGAAATCAAGGTTAAACCATGTTTAAGTAGGGTCATTCTACTAAAACATTTAACCGTGCAGTTTTGAACCAAAACTGGCCGGTTTGACAAAATGACTTGATCTCTTTACTTCCTCTGGGTATGATTGGCATTCAATGGTTGGACCTAAAAGTAGACATCTTGGGGAATCCAAAAAGGTAAAAATCCAAGGTTTAAACCAAAATGTAGCTTAAGAAATGAGATGAACAGACCCGGGTACATTCTGCTTCTACTGGGTAGTTTGGACACCTTGGGTTTATTGGCTAATTTGGATGGCTAAATGAAGTCCAAATAGGATGAAACTTGTTTTGGTGCAAAGCTGACTTCCTGAACTTCAATTCCAATGAAAAATATTAGACTTAAACCTCAAAGAGGCCTAAGTAATTAATCTCTCTAAAACAGGTTTGCTGCTGACTTAAATCCATGACCTGCAGTTTTATTACTTAAATAAAATGAGGATGATTTATTCATCCTTTGAGCTGCAAAATGAAATTACCTAACTTGATTTGCTTCTTTAAATCAAGGGGCATGGAGGGATCTCCATCATACTTACAAGAGAACTCTTAGCGAGAGGTAGTTCTCCTCTTTATGAGTCTCTGATGTCCAAGTCAGGAGGTTATATAGTAAGCATAATATAGATTATAAAAGTTTTGTCTCGCTATCTTTGATGTTGGCCATTGGTTATTTATATATAGTTTTAAGACAGTTCTCTGAGATGAATTTTGTTGGGATTCTACATTTTTTTAATTATTTTTAATTATTTTCTAATTTTATTTTTTCTTAAAAATCTTTATCGTTTTCTTGTAGTCTTTGAAGATGTTGACTAGGTCTTTCCTTTGCAGGCAAGCTATGTGCTTGGAGAATATTTCCAAAACTTCGGTGGACTTAGGTGTTAGAGAGCTTGCGTCTACCCATACTACTTAATTCTAATGGCCTAATCCGGTTAGTTCTCTTTCTTGAGCTTTTACTAGGTGACGGCCCAACACCTTTTTAGGGTTAATTTCTATACAAATCATTTGCCCCTTGAGGAATGATGGATTTTAACCCAATCATATCTCAAATTGTGATCATGCCTAGTGTGTTTATTTCTTTAGGAATTATTCATCTTGAACTGTGAGTTATCAAAGTTTGAAGGGCTTCCTTAGGGTTAATTTTGTGTACCCTTTTTTGGTCTAGATTTTTCAAGCAAATGTTTATCCAATTTTTGGGGAACTCTTCCTCTAATCAAATTTCAAAATCTCCGACTTTGGAATTCTAAATCTTTAGCTAATTTTATTTTCCATTCCTGAAGAAGTTATTTTGGCTTCTCCTCACTAACGACTCAAATTTGCCTTAATTTAAGCATTTTTCGCCTTCTCTCTAATTTTTCATGCTAGTAA
>JAKOGI010002055.1:105000-147658 GCA_029747015.1 Carnegiea gigantea | reverse complement strand
CCCATTACAACCTTATGAAAGTTCTTATGATTGACTAGTGTGTTTGCATTTTAATGATGGTGAATTAGAGAGTCTTATCAAGCTTATGGTAGATTTGACCCTATGAAATGAGAATTGAGGGAACCTTCATATATATTTTCAAACACATGAGTGATGAGTGCCATATAACTATAGTGAGGTTTTACCGGCATTGCTAGCTCCATTCATTTCATACGTTCAATGATTATATTTGATGATTTAGGGGGATTGATTCAAATTTAAAATTGTGGTATATTAAGTGGTTTTCGAAAATTTCATTCCTTGGTCTATTTGCTAAATCATTTTTTTTGTGCATTTTTTGGGCTAATTTTGAATTGGCTTTGACATTGAAATGCTACCTATGTCTATCCTGAGGAGGTTTTGAATAATTGTTGGTTTTAGTATTACTTAGGGATAAGCAACAGTTTAAGCATGGGGAAGTTTGATAAGTGCCTATCGTATATATCAATTTAGGTCATTTTGCTATATTTTTAGGAGAATTATGTGCTTTAAGTTATGATTTATGCTCCTACTCTCGGTTTATACTTGGATATGGTTCTTTTCTGTATTTTACAGGAATTTGGATCATTTTGACCCAATAATTGACCCTTATTTGGGTATATTTTGACCTCCCATGGATGCCCATGAGATGTTCTGCCCGTGGAGCAATAGAAGAGCAGACGAACCATGGTGAGCTGCGTAACTGTGGCTTTTCGTTTTCCCTTCGGCTGTGTGGCTGAAAATCCTCATGTTCTTCTTTATAAACTCATCCCTCAGCAGCAGAAGAAGAAAAGCATAGCATAGATAGTCCATTTCGTTCCCAAATTTTACTCTTTTTCGTTAGGATTTTTAGTTTGCTTTAAATCTTGAGTGAGGAGTTTGGTTTTGTTGGTGGTTTGAAGACTTTGTTGAAGGCTGTCTTTGTCAAGCCCTTTCCTCTCAGATTTTACTAAATCGATTGGTTGGTTGCTTAATTTTTAATCATGAGTGAGTAGTTTATCTTGTCTAGGGATTTGTTAGTTAATGGAAGTGTCGTTGGATCATGTTATAATCAATAGAATTGTACTTTTGTTTTATGATTGGTTGGATTTTATTTTATCAAGTGAATATCATGTTGCGAGTGGATTTTGGCCAAATTTACTTGCACACTTGAAACAATTAAATGAAGAACTGAAAAGTGAAATTTGATTGTTAGACTGCTTGATAAGTCCTAACATAGCGATGACTCGAAAAAGAGATTTGCATTTTGGGAGGACTTGAAAGTAATCAAAAATATTAAGTTTGGATTAAGACAAATTAGTTTGAAAGAACGATTTTTGCTTAGTTTAGACAATTTGGTTGATTTCGAAAGAATAGACTAAATTCTAGATAGATTGCAATTCCTTGAAATTATCCGACTAGAGAAAAGTGCATGTTAATCATATTGATCCAACACCTTTTTTAACTACATAAATCCCTAGGTGTTTCTTCTTGATTGAATTGAGAATTAGTTAATTAGAAGTTGTTAAATTAAATCCTCAATTAAGTTATTGCTTAGCATTTTCTGGTAGAAAGGACTTAATAAATTACTTTGGTCGCTGAGGATGATATTTTATTTATACTACGACACCCGTGCGCTTGCGGCAGTGGTCACTAATCAAGAGTTATCATTCTAACATTGACGATACAATAGGTAACCCAAAATATTATTACTAACCCATGTAACCTATTTTTTTTCTTGTAACACCGTAAACTGAAAATATGAGTGATAACAGAAACAACTCATTACCTGACTCTGTCTATAATCAAATTGAACTTCAAGAGAGCAAAATCGAAATCATTCATGAAAATTGCTATCAATTTGACATTAACATACATAGCATAATCTAAAATACTGAGCTTATCACAAATCAATTCAAAGCATGAGTATTCAAAAATCAAGTAAGAATGAGAAAGTTAGAGGAACTTTACTGCCTGAAGCATTAAACTCATAGCCAAAGAATGAAGAATAGGAAGAACATTTTTAGTCAAAATCAAAGTAGGGTAAATCGAAACAAGGGAACTACAAACATCGGCAATGCTCAAACCAAAACTTTGATTAATTCAACTTCAAAGCCTAAAATCTCTTTCTTAAATTGAACAAGAACTTGAGTAAACTACAAATTTTTGGAATTTAAACAACCAAATCGAAGGTTCAAATGCAAAATCAAAACCAGAAAAGAACAAAAAATAAAACCCAAATCTACTCTGCTTTCGTCCTCCTTTAGCTTCAACCTTGCATTTGTAGCCTTCACATCCACATCCTATGTCTTCAACGCTACCTCTATTCTCCAATTAACACTGTTTGTAATTGCCTTTATAATTGCTCCAATTCAATGCTCATTTTGATTATGATGATGATGAAAGAGGAGAGAAAAATGGAAAGGAGTGGTTATGATGAATTGGCAACATGAGGAAGAAGAAAGGAAACAGCAGCAAGAGGGCTCTTTGGGTTTATGGGTTTTAAGTAGGGAAGAAGAAAGTGAGAAGATAGAGAAAATTCAAGAGGAAGAAGAGGGGTGCAATTCACGTGTACCCCACATGATTAAGTAGGTGAAGGGACAAAGAACAAGCTAGGTTGCATGCTGGTGTCTAGGAGAAGCCCGGTCAGCCCGGGAGAGGGGGAGAGAGAGACAAATGAAGGAGAAATGGTGTGGCACAGGGATCGGGCCGAGGCCTTGGGCAAGGCGCGAATTGGGTCCTATTTAGAGACAAACACATAGGCCCGCGGTGGGAAACTGAAAAGGGGGAAGGAGAGACGCGTCATGCGCATTGCATGTGATGGAGAAGAGAGACCTAGGTTATGCGAGTTGGTCGGCGGTACTGGGCCTTAGGAACTAGCTTCGGTTTTGCTGTGTTGGACCACGGGTTAGGATTAGGCTTTGACCTTCTTTTCTCTTTTCCTGGATTTTTATGTTGCTTTATGGTTTTAGAAAATATAAGGATATCATCAATGTAAACCAGACAACAATAATTAAGGTCTTTGAAGATATTATTCATTCTTCTCTGGAATATTTGAGGTGTATTTTTAAGGTCAAATTGCATTACTATCCATTCATAATGTGCTTGTAGGGTACTAAATGCAGTTAAAGGAATACTTTCCTCTTCCATTTTTATCTGCCAATAACCACTCTTGCAATCTCTTTTCGAGAACCAAGAGGCTCCTTGAATTCTGTTGAAAAGGACTGTTTTGTTAGGAATATAATAACCATCAAAGATAGTGTTATCATTAAGCTTTTTGTAATTGATTACCATTCTGGCTTTTCCTCTTTTTTTCTTAGCATGATTTCTTACCATGAAAGCGGGACTGGCGTGAGGACTCTTACTGTTTCTAATTAATCCTTTATCCAGAAGTTCTTTGATTTGTCTATTAAACTCTTGAATGTCTTGGTGGGTATACACTATTTGTTTAACTCGGATGATAGCGTTGGGATTTAATAAAATGATTTTAGCAAATGTTTTGTCTTTATCCCAAAATTTTAGAGGATTGTCATAATAGAGTTCTTTGCATAATTTTTCTTGTTGTTCAATTATCTGCTCTTTAACAGATAACTCGAGTAATGAGGTTGTTAGTGCTACTTCATATTGTGCAGGCATTACCTTCGCACCACGCTGGCTGCATGTAAATTCAATTTTATGATGAGTGTAAGCCTTACTTAATTTTTCAATAGGAACTGAGTGACCATTAATCGTAAATATTATTTGGTTTATGGACTGGTGCATGGAGAGTATAATCTTTGAAAATTATTTTCAATAATCATATCATGAGAGAGTTGATCAGTAGCCCATAGAACTGGTATAATACATTGAACTCCTCCTAGTTCTATGGTTAATCCTTTTATGGTTTCATTGTGGCTCATAACACTATTATCAGCTATTCTTACTTGTAAAGGATTTTTAGCTTTTTTCCACATAAGTTCAAGAAATAATGTTTTTTTTTTCAAAGCATACAGAACAACCACTATCTATATAGGCACACAGTTCATATTTATTATATCCCTCTAAACATACCTTTATTAGGGTATAGATGCTATTGGGGTTTGTATTGGTAGCTTCATAGGATATTTCCATGGTCATATTTTTGACTAATTCATCCTCATAAATTGGTTCACTAAAAGTTCTAATTTTGTATCCAATGACCTTTCTTTCTAGATTTGTTAATCAATCTAAATTGAGTCTTGCAGCTTCAAAACTTATTCTACTCATTTCACTGGTCGTGCTAATTGTATCATCTTCCCTGTGCTCTTCTTTGGCGGATGAAGATCCTTCTCCCCAATCTGACTTTATGCTTATACTTCTTAATAATTGGAGTTTAATGGTGATTTTTCCCTCGTCATCAATTTTTATAACATTTTTCTTATTAATTTTTGTAGGGTGGATAAAGCTAGATATCCATGAACGATCGATTTTTATGTCTGGAGGGTTAGACTTAATTCTTTGAATTTTCTGCATCGGGGTAGGACTTTCAAATTTTTCTACCTCTATCATTGTTACCTTAGTCTTAGGGTCTATAGTATTATCTAACTTATAGATGATTTTCTAAAATATTCGTAATGGATATCCTCCTCTTTTCATGTCCATCCCGACTATTTTGATCTTAAGGGATAGGAAATTTTTAGCAAATTCATCTTTTAGACTCACATAATATCCCGGTCGACAATTGAAACCTACTGACCCATTACATAAATTTGTTTTTATCCCTGTAATTATTTGATTATTAAATTTGGTATGTCTGATATCACAGAGTAAAGCGTAAAGATCAATATCTTTACCATAATATTGTAATGGAGTGATTTGAACTTGGACACTTCCGACGTTGATATACCTATACTTTCTATCTTTGTTATGCTTAAGGATATTCTCCAAATTGATCAAATTAACTTCCCCAACGTCATACTCACAGTCCTTGATCTGAAGATCTCCTTCCATCATTTCGCATACGTATTTGCTTTTTATTTGAAAAATAGACTTTTTTTTAGATCATGTCTTTTTGGATTATGGGAAGAACCCAATCTCCTTTAACTTCTTCATGATCATTATCTACCACAAATTCTTCTCTTTGAAGATCACCAAAGCTTACCGAGCTACTTTTCATCATATGGCTAGTTTCTTCATAATCACTTTCTTCATATTCATTGTCCTTTATAATTTCAACAATTCCTTTGTTGTTGCCTAGGGCTAGTTCTAAAGCTTCATCTTCACTAAGCTCAATATAATCTAGGCTTCCTAAAGTTTCTATAAGTTTATTATTCTTCCTATTTTTGCATTCGTTAGCATAATGCCCTACTTCTCCACTTGCCCAACACTTGCAGTTGTTTTTTCCGACCGGGCAATAAGCAGCTTTCCTAAAAAATCTACGTTTTTTAGGACTCGATTTGTTATAATATTTTCTCCTATATTTTTCGCCTCTCTGCTTGTTAAAGCTCTTTTTCTTATAGAATTTTATTTTTCTTCTTTTCTCAGATTCTTTTCCCCAATGATGAGGTGAATCCCAACAAGTCAAGAACTGCTTCTTAATCTTCTTTTGCTTTTGAAGATCAAGACATTGTTCATTGACCCATTTTTGCAAATAGAAAATTCTCGCTTCAAGGGTATCTACAACATCTGTTCGTTCAAACCATGTCATGTATTTTTCATTAATTATAAAATTTATAGGATATGACAATTTATCATAGAACATGCCAAGATTTGTTTCATTATGCCTAATTTTATAATAATATTGACTGAATTATGCAATATAATTTTCTAAATATCTCATATCTCATAATTCTATGTTGTTAATTTTTCTTTGTCATTCTCGTGTTTTTTCTTCAGAATCAATTTTAGCTCCGATGAATTCGGTCTCAATTTCTTTACATAGACTTCTGAACATAGCAGCTGGTGTTTCCATCGTTCTTAAAGTATTTTTACCATCTTCACTTAAAGAATCATACCAATTAGCTACAGTGCCCGCGAAACTATGCTCGATATAATTTAGAAAGTTTGCCGCAGTCCAGGTAGTATTTAAATTTAAGACACTGTTCATTCCTCTTTTCCAGTACTTAAATATTTCTTCCCTATTACGAGCTCCATCGATGTTTAAGATATAACCAGTTTGACTAATTGGGATAAGGCCAATCTCTTTATAGGTCGTGGTTTTCCTTGGGACAAACCCGAAGGAAAAATTATTTGTTCGTCCTGTAGGAGCATACCTAGATCTCAAGAAATGAGTGTTTCTTTTGGAAGGTTCACCAAATTCTTCAGGTTTAGGAATGACATTGTTAACAAGATTAGTCTCTGTTTCATGTAAGTCAACTTCTTCTCCTATTTCGTTAATCTCATTTTCCGCAACCAGTTTATCATATTTTTTATCTAATTTTCGTTTAATTTCTTCTAATGGTAACGCATTAAGGTCATCGAGTTTAATAAGATTCATTTGCTAATATATTTCTTCTTCTAGTTGGACATTATTAGTCTCTTCATTATCATCTGACAAGACATCATATTTATCACTAATAGCGCTCATGATTTTGTTTAGTTCTTCGGGATTTTGTTCTTTATCAAACATTTTTTGTAGCTCTTCAAGACTATATTTTTCATACTCCATCTTCTTTTTCTTTCTTTTTAGTAGATTTTTCACCAGATTATTCTCCTACTTCTTTTTGGATTTTTATCTCTTGCAAAGGAAATGGAAATTTATTTTTTAGGTTTTGAAAATCATATTTATGCTGAAAAGGAGTGCTAATTTTGGGAGTAGCTTTTTCGCTATATCTAATTTCGTTAATAAGATAAAGATGAACAACTATTAATTGATTCTTAAGATCTTTTAGTTCAGTCTTAATTTTAGCTAATTCCGCTTTTAGTTCTAAAACTATATCAGTAATATAGTTTAATTGGGATGCTACTGAGATATTACCTTCCGGGGAGTGAACAATATGTGAATAATTTGGATCAGGACAAGCAGGTGATGCTTCCAGCATTAAGCGTAGTTAGTTACACTTAATCACGATTAATTGGCTTAATGAATTATTAATTAGCTTAATAATCTTAATTATTTTTGTGCATGTGGCTCTGATACTAGATGAAAGAGGACGTCGAGATCTATTAGTGAGCAAAAAATCACAAACATAATTTTAGAATTTTTGAAAGTAAGTTTTTAAATATTGGGGTTAAATTGCAAATTTTTAAAAGTTTAGGGGTCTTTTGCAATTTAAAAGGGTCTGTAAATTATTATACCCAAACTTTGGGGTTCCAGAAATTATTATACCCAAACTTGAATAGGTCCGTAAATGCGTCTCCAAACTGGTCGGGTCCAAAAATGATTACACCAAAGTGCGATGGCTCGAGATGCAATTCTTCTCAAATTGTTGTGTTGTCTTTTTTATTTTAAAAAATGAGCCTTTAATTAGTTGTGTTAGCAAATTATTATGTGCAAATTATTTTTCACAAAAATAATAAAGTCAAATAACAAAGCAAAACATAAAAATTAAACTAATTGAATATGGTTAGGTGTGGGGTCCATAGGTATTATTTTATTTGATGAGCAAAGTGGTGAGTCTTGCATTGGAGAGCCAAAAACTTAGCTTATAAGCTGATGTAGCAGAGATAGACCACACTAATGAGTTAAAAAATTAGCTCACCATTGGAAATGCTGTCAAGTCATATGACAAATGACTTCTAATTTAAAACGTAACCTTAGTCCTCACAAACATTTTAGGATAACTTTTATTCAATTTGATAGAACTACTAGCAATTCAAAGCCATGTAAACTATAAATTATTTAATGATGATTTGCATCCAATTTGATGAAACTAATAAATATCTTGAGGTGATATTTCAATATCTTTTAAAAAAAGACATTACTAACTAAATTATTGGTCATCATAAAAACTTTAAAAGTCATTGTTAAAGTGCATTCTACAACATCTTTTAGAATTTTTTTTGGGGTTAAGAAGCCATTTATCACAAATGACTTTTGAATTTAAAACGTAACGATAAAAGTCATTCAATGATGAATTTTATTCAATTTCATGGAAAATAACAACACTCTAAAGTGAGATTTATAAGAGAGATTGATCATTTACTTGGGGTGACCTAAATCAGATCATCCCTACAAGAATTACTTGTCATCCCTACATTTTAAAAACTTTTGGGACGACTAATATGCCATATATGATATTTTTTTTAAAATTTGGCAGGTAATTAGGAGAAACTTGATACATAAATAAAATTTGTTCTTAAAACTACTACTTATTCATCTACATATACATATATATATATATATATATATATATATATATATACACACACACACACACACACACGACACATATATATATATATATATATATATATATATATATATATATATATATATATATATATATATATATATATATGTGTGTGTGTGTGTGTGTGTATATATATATAAAAACAAAACAAACCTCTCCAAATTTTTAACACATGTCACTCCCACAAAACTTTCAA
This sequence comes from Carnegiea gigantea, assembly GCA_029747015.1. Classification (NCBI taxonomy): domain Eukaryota; kingdom Viridiplantae; phylum Streptophyta; class Magnoliopsida; order Caryophyllales; family Cactaceae; genus Carnegiea; species Carnegiea gigantea. Next base: position 139,156 of record JAKOGI010002055.1, on the reverse strand, counting down.
GATAATACATAGTTTTTGTGTTTTCTAAATACAAGTTAGTAAATCAAAGACATTAAGATTTTTTTTTTCCCCAAAAAAAAAAGATTTTATAAAACTAATTACAATTTGGAAGATTTTCTTTCCAAGAAAAAAAAAGACGATATTCAAATATGACAATTCATTATATTATATTATAAACCTCATTCCCAATATTACCAAAAATAATGCATCACATGATAATGAAATAAATGTACGAATTACTACAATAAAAAACTTATGAGAATTTCATGCATCACACAGTTATGGAAAATACTTATTTTTTTTATATATAAACAAAAAGAAATTACATGTCATTCAATGATAAACTATTGAATTTGATGAAAATTTGATACATCATTTTGAGGTGGTATTTAATTTTTAAAAGAAAATCATTCCTAAATAAGCTATTAGTCATCTCAAAAAAATATAATAAGCAATTCTTGAAATGTCTTTTTCACCATATTTTACATAAAGATATAAAAAGTCACTCCAAATTAAATAGTTTTGAGATCATCAAAATAAGTCATTGATAAACGAACTATTATTCATCCAACCAATTTAAAAATAATTCAGTCATAAATCAACCAAATGTATAATTATTCTAAAACTTGGAATAATTTGACTACAAATTTAGAGAGGAAAATGATCAAAACATTTATGATAAATGATCAAAATATTAAGGACATTTGGGGATACTTTAGAGTACGTTTAGAGTTTGTTTTTGGTAAATGATCTAAATGTTTAACGTAATTTTCATGTTCCAGTGCCTAAAAATATAACGATATACTTGTCATCCGATGACATGAACTTGCTGATGTTAAAATCCCATTATATATTTGGTTATAAGTATATGTAAGTTTTCTCTCTAAAATTAAATTTTGCAATTTTTAGTTTTTTAAGTATCATTAGGTCTAGCTATATGTTATTGTATTACAATCAACTCAACCCCAATGACAAAGTACAATCTGATGGTTTTTTGGTTAGAAAATAGGTGGGTTATTGACCTAAAGTTTAAGATTAAAGTCCTGAGGATATTATAATTTAGATTTGATTCTTTCTTGTACTTTACCTCCTAATTATACACATCCATAATATTTTCTTTGGAATAGTTTTTGAACATTAGATGAGATCGAGTCTTAATATAACACTAAGCAAAAGTATAAAATTCATACATAATATTTTATCTAAAATATATTTCTCATGAGAATTACAAATAAGAAAAATTCTTGGAATAAAATGAATTAAAGATGGCTCAGTTGCGCTATTTTTCAAGCAGTCATTGCACTAATGTTAACCATGTGTAAGTTCAAATTATGCATACCAAAGAATAAGATAATTAAAAAGAATAACAATGGCAGAAGCGATCATAAGAATCTGCTTATCCACAGGGTGAATAGCAAGAGTTTACCACTCTACTTGCTCAGGCAGACAAAATTATAGGGTTTTTTCACTTGTTTTTTCCTAAAACAAATTACAAGTTTCAAACCATTGAGACTTCGCCAAATAAATTTATGATATTGTCATTTAATTTTCTACAGTTATTTATAGGTCCACCAAAAATTTTAACTAAGCACATATTTAGGACTTTAAATGACGAAAATACCCATGTGCTAATTATCAACAAATTTTTGTAGTAGAAGTAGCAATAACAATAGCACCAACAACAGGAAGTATGATGATTGCGGTTTTGGGTGTAGTATGGACATTAGTACCATATTTCATACTCTGCTTGCCAGCCCTAATGTTGGGGCAGCTTGGGAGATGTGTAGTTTGGCATTGTTGACTAGTGAAGCCCTAAAAGCTTCGATGCTGAGTTGTTTCCAATGGATGGGGGAGAGGCTGGTCAGTGTGATCTTCGTTGTGGTATATCGATGTTGCTTGGGCTTTATGGACAACTCGACCTGTAAGCTACTATTAGAAATGCTATATAAACCACAAGTTCAAGAAATAGGTTCTTATTAGGCAAGATCAAGTCCATTGGTTGATCGAGAATTGTAGCATTTTTACAGGAACCAAAGGTCATGTTCACTATGCACTCAAAGATAGAAGTTTAGTGCTCGAAATCAGTATTCACAACTCATGGGTAGTTGCTGAGGAATGCCCATAGCTGAAACAAAGAAGGAAAAGTTGGTTAGAAGCATTTGCCAAATATTGATAATTTTAAGTAATGTAATTAATAAAGATCTGAGTAATGGCTGAAATCAAGTAGGAGAATAGGGAAATAAAGGACAACGCATGAAAGAAAATGATGGAGAAGCAAAATTTGTTTCAGGACAATGAAACGGCTCTTCAAAATTTACTTCATTTCTCAGCAAAATACAAACCAAAACCAAACTAATGAACAAAGCCAGATTGTTAATCACAAGAATGTTTACCTAAAGAAATAGCCATTAACGAAAAAATTATGAACCAAATTACCAAACAGCATGATCTTTGAAGCAACCCCGTAAACCTATAAATATTAAACCCAAAATAAAATAAATTAAACAAACTTATAAACCCGTAAAATTAGGCGAACAAAACCTTTTAAAATCAAAACCTATAAATTCGCGGATGGTACCGAAGGCGTGAAAATTACGGAACCTAATTTCAGAAGAGGTAGCACAAAATCACAACAACACCACCTCCCCGTGTAGGTCCCGCTTTCGCGGGGTTTGGGGAGATTCAGATGTAGGTAACCTTACCTCTACCACCATATCTGCCCGTAGAGAGGCTGAATCTAAAAAATCCAAAAAACAAGATTTTGTGACAACATTTTATAGAAGAAGAATTTTGGGAAAACATTTAATGAAAAAAACTAAGGATACGTACGCAGTAGGGAATGAACTAAGAAATATTAATAAATCAGGTGGCTGTAACTAAATAAACATAAGTACAACATAGCAGAGGAAGATACTATACCTTAACAAACAGAGGTAGACAAACAATGACTATTCCGAAATATACGTACTACCTGCATACAAACACGATACAAAAAAACCACAACCAAAACTACCCTACTGCAATTGGAAAACCACAACCAAATCAAATGGCGAACTCTCTGTGATCTAAGATCCTAATCCCATCCCGCCATAATCTCCTATCTTGAGCCATATTCTCCGTCAATCCTACAACTTTCAAGTCCTCTCTAATCACCTCGTCCAAACTCTTCTTAGGTCGTCCCCTCCCTGTTTTACCTTCGGGGATGTTAATCTTCTCACGTCTCCTCACTACAGCGTCAACACTCCTTCTTTTCACATGGCCAAACCATTTGAGTTTTGTTTATCTTATCTTATCTTCGATGGAAGTCACTTTAACTAAATCTCTGATTATTCCATTCCTAATTCTATCCATTCCCGCATAACCACACATCCACCTAATCATCCTCATATCTGCTACCATCAACCTTTGAACCTGTGTTTTTTAATAGGTCAACACTTCGATCCATACAGTACTGCAGGTCTAATGATCATATGACAAACTTTACCTTTTAATCCTACAGACATCTTCTTATCACACAGCACACCTGACTTCTATTTTTGCCAACCCACTTTCATGTGTTGGTTAATATCTTCGTCAATATCCCATTCTATTGAATGATCGAGTCTAAATATTTAAACTTCTTGACCTTTGGTATCATCATTTCATCAATGGTGACTTCTCCCCGCGCATCTTCCCTTCCATTGAAATAACAATATAGGTATTCAGTATTCAATCTACTTACTCTAAAGCCTCTAGACTCCATTGTATGTCTCTATCGCTCTAACTTATCATTAGCTCCCTCTCTGGTCTCATCAACAAGAACAATATCATCTGCAAATAACATACACCATGGAGCCTCATCTTGAATTCCTTTTGTAAGTTCATCTATAACTAGAGTGAAAAGAAAAGGGTTTAAAGCGGAATCCTGATGTAGGCCCATACCAACATAGAAGTCATTGGTAGCCCTCCTGGCGTCCTAATACTCGTCCTACCCCCCTCCCACATATCATTAATAACTTGAATATACACAGGTGACACTCCTTTCTTTTCCAAGTATCTCCATAACAATTCATACGGAACTCTATCATGTGCTTTTCCAGGTCAATGAACACTAAATAAAGATCTATCTTTCTATCTCTGTACAATCCCATGAGTCTTCTAATGAGGTAAATCGCCTCCATGGTCGACTTTCAGGAATAAAACCAAATTGGTTCTTTGATATCGAAATATCCTTCCGTAACCTTCTCTCAATCACCCTCTCCTATAACTTCACAGTGTGATTGAGTAACTTTACACCCCTATAATTATTATAATCCTGAATATCACCTTTGTTCTTATACAATGGGATGATCTTACTAAACCTCCACTCTCTAAGTATCTTAACGGTCCTTAAAATAACATTGAAAAGCTCTGTTAGCCACTCTAATCTTTCTTCACTCAAACACTTCTACACTTTCACCTATATCTGGTCTGGTCCCTCTACCTTCCAATTGGTCATCTTCTTTATGGTCTCTTTAATCTCATCCTTGCTTCTAGGCTCATACAATCGAGGATCAAGACATCTCACACTACTCTCTCTTTCCCTACTTCGAAAATCTTCCATCACTTCACCATTGAGGAGTTTGGAAAAGTACCTTTGCCATCTCTCCTTGATTTCTACATCCTCAGACAGCGCCTTACCATTTTCATCTTTAATGCACCTCACTACACCCAAATCTCTTATTTTTCTTTCCTTAGCCCTCGCAGTTTAAAGACTTCCTTCTCATCGTCCTTGGTCTCCAGTTTTTGATATAACCTATTGTAAGCCATATTCTTAGCTACAACAACAGCTCTCTTGACTACATTTTTTGTTACTTTATATCTAACTCTACTAATCTCCTTCTCTTCTTTCATTCCACTGTTCATGAAAGCAGCATATACCTCTTTTTTCTCCTTGACTTTCTCCTTTACCTCCTCGTTCCACCAGCAGGCTCCCTTCATTTTATTACCACATCTCCTAGATATCCCTAAGATTTCCTTAGCCGACCTTCGAATACATTATGCCACTGCTTCTCACATTGTATTTGCATCCTCTACCTGCCTCCAAGCTCCTTCTTTGGTAATCCTCTATTATTTTTAAGCGTTCTTCTTAGTAAGATTTCACCACTTAACTCTAGGGTGCCTAAACACTCTTCTTCTTCTACTTTGAACATTTGAACTCCATATCTAACACTAGCAATCTATGTTGAGTATAATTGAACATAATTAAAGAAGACAAACTTGAATTCTGATAAAATTGAAGTAGAAGTCTCAGAATCGAAGAGAAATCTATCGATACAAATACGAAAACTAGAAACATAATTAAAGGTGGAAAGAGAACTGAAGAAAAATAACTTGAATTCTAGGAGAATTGAGGAAAGACATTAGACTTGCAAATATGGATACAAAGAGAGAGGAGACGTGAGGGAGTGAAAAATCGTAGTTTGAGGGATAGTTGAGCATCGAAAGAAATTAACTAGAAAGAGAAAGAGAGAGAGAGGGGGTGTGAGGTGTGATTAGATTGATGAGAAAGAGAAGGGTGCATGAAGAGGGGTTACAGAGCAGACTTTTAGCTTTTTTTTAAAAAATAAAATACTTTTTATCAATGGCTCAGTATTATACGTGAATGATCTGAACGATCAAAATTTCATTGAACTTTGCAAATCACTCTCAGGTCAGTATTTGACAATTTTGAGACGATTGCTAATAGATAATAAATATAGGCCCCGTTAGCTGTTAGGTATTAGTTACTAGCTATTTGTATTAACTGTTATTTGTTAACTATTTGAATTAGCTGTTAGCATTAGCTATTTGAATTAGCTATTTTTAGAAAAAGTGTTTAGTAAAACTAGTTGTTTCTAAAAATTATATTGATAACATTTCATTTATACTCTTGTCTATAAATTATTTTTTAATGACATGTGGTGTAATTTTTTCAAACTTGTGAACAATATATAATTTCCACAAAAAGCTTCTACCAAAAGGCTAATAAGAATAGTTTTTTCAAAAATAGATTTTTGGAGTTAAACAACTATTGTAAATAGCTATTTACTAAACACCTTTTGATTGTTTAACTTGGTCAAAAAAGTTAAAATATTTTCAAACAACTATTTTTGTCTAAATAGTTATTATTACCAAATACACCCATATATATATATATATATATATATATATATATATATATATATATATATATGTGCGTGTGTGTACATATATATATATATATATATTGGTGCATATATATATATGTGTGTGTGTGGGGGGGCTCCTTTTAGGTAGTTTTTGTTGCCATCTAGTGGCTTTGGGCGTGTTCTATTTCGCGTTTTAGATAGATAGATAGATAGATATAAGGAGATGTAAGGAGCTGTAAGAAGCTGTAAGGGGCTGTAAGAAACTGTAAGGAGATGTAAGAAGCTGTAAAGAGATGTAAAGAGATGCAAGGAGCTGTAAGGAGCTGTAAGAAGATGTAGGAAGCTGTAAGGAGCTGTAAGAAGATGTAGGAAGCTGTAATGAGTTGTTGAATTGTTGAAGATTTGTATACTATAATTTGTCTTACAATGAATGTTTTGGATGAAAAATAATAATATTAAAATAATATACTTATTGAAAATAAATAATTAATTAAGTTAATTACATAACAATAATATATATTAATTCCCTTAAATTTGGTGAATAAAATTTCGTCCACTTGAGGTGATTTTTTATACGAACATTAGTTTGATCGAGTAAGCAAAGTACAACCAAAAAAAAATAAATTTTTTTGATAAAATTGAATACAACTCTGCAAATAAATTCCTATTTTAAGTAAATAATTTTAAATATAAATAAATATATGGTGAATATTGTTCCCCAAAAATTTTATAAATAAACCATTAAAACATTATGCTTAACATATAAAAATTGGTTTGTCATATAACAACCAAAACTTCAAAATTATCTTTCAAACTCTTAAAAAAAAAATCCAAATATTTTGGAGTCTTGAAGGGAAGATGGAAGATATTGGCTGACAGAATGCCGAAAATGAGACAAGAGCAGCAGCTGGAGATAATTGTTTCTTGTTGTACCTTGCATAATTTTATTATTCTGTACAACAAGCGCATATCAATCTCAGCAAGGGAACCAAATTTGGAACGACCACCAAATGTTTAATTGTATAACGATAGCAACAAAATTGCAATGGATAAACTTAGGGATGAAATAGATGTAATGCTTTCCTCGCATACAGTTTGACAGTTTTTATATATGCTTCAGACAAACATGAACAAAAGCTCTGTATTATAATTTGAAAAGTATGGTCATCTATAATAATATATATTCCATGTCAAAACTTAAATATAATTTACGTCGTTATATTATGTTTTATATTCATGTAAATGTTGTGTTCATAAGATATTTATAAATTTTATATATTGGTAGTATCATTAAAAAAATATACATATTTCTGTAACTAAAATAAATGAATGTTATAAAAAATCTAGGAGATGTAAAGAGCTGTAAGGAGCTGTAAGGAGATATAAGAAGTTGTAAGGAAATGTAAGCTCTTCGGTAAATCCTAAAAAACGTGAAATAGAACACGCCTTTGTAGCGCGTTTGAGCACTTGGATTCTTTTGTTATCATTTTGGCACCTAGTAGTGTCCTTTTTTCTTTTCTTTTTTTGAAGATCTAGTAGTTTCTTTTTGTTTGCACCTTGTTTGGCCTTTGGACCTATTAATGAATTAAAAAAAAAAGGGTGGGTTTTTAAATGGGGAATGCACTTTAATTAAAAAACGTACAACACACATATAGGAACGTAGCTATGACCATGAGTAATATTGTAATACTTAAAATTATAAACAATTAAATGTTTTCGAAATTTAGGAGAGAATATGCGTAAAGATGATATTATTGTTTAAATTGATTTTACTTGTCATTAAATTATGAAAAAATAAAATAAATTGTCGAAAATAATTCAATTTCTATTCCCCATTATTTTAACAGTAATATAATTCACGATTGCCATAAAACGACAGTGAAGATTGAATGGATTGATTTTTAGAAGATGTTATTGAGTTTTTTTTTTCCCCTTTCATTTATTAAACTTGATACAACTGAAATAGTAAATTTTAAAATTGAAATGTATGTGAAAGGGGAAAAATCGATATGGTGGCTTCTTTTGGTGATATTTAATGTGGCGATATAAAGTATAATCTTTATCTTTATATTATAAATAGCAGAATGAATGAGTGATACAGTGTTAATAAATCTTCCCTCCATCAATACTACAATTCTACGCAATCTCTCCAAAATTACTTCCGAATACTATCTATTTAAAATTCAAAATTCAATTCTCTATCTCATAACTACATTAAATTTTTATCCAAAAAGTAATAATCTAAGTAGTTACACTCTATCCTACTTTCACACAGTTCTGTGCTCCTCTAATCCCCATTTTCCCCTTTCATCTAAATTTAATTTTTTTATCCAAAAAAAAAAAATCTATACTATTATAATAGCAATCTTTACAAAACCCTAGAATTGTGCAACGAGAGTGATTTGCGGGATTTAGTGTAATCTTAACCATAAAAATTATTTATGCATTAAATCTAAGCCGTCAATTTTAAAGTTAAGATATCTCTTTATTTTGTTTAAAAAATCCCCCATGATTTCGGATATACATAATAAAAAATAGATGACAATCCAATTATCTAGGAAAAAATTAGTCAATTATATTTATTCATTAAATCTAAACCGTAGATTTTAGTTTTTTAAAAAAAATACCTTATCTAAGTAAAATATCCATTTATAATTTATATTTAAAAAAATCGCACATAACTTCGATTATATTTGATAAAGGATACCTGATAATTCTATTATCTAAAAACAATCCAAGCAGTTAAAAAAGTGATAATCTTTGGAAAAAGCTAAAATACTAACTACAACGGGGTAATTTGCAGGATTTGATGTAATCTCAACCATAAAAATTAGACATCTGTTAAATCTAAGCTTTCGATTTTGTATCTAATCTATCTATCTATCTACACTATATTAATAACAATATTTAGAAAACTCTAAAACAGTAAAATACTAACACGCGAGTGATTTGCAAGACTTGGTATAATCTTAGCCACAGATATTCTATACTGTTATAATAGCAATCTTTATAAAATGCTAGAATGGTGGAACAAGAGTGATTTATGGGATTTAATATAATCTTAACCATAAAAATTATTTATACATTAAATCTAAACCGTTAATTTTAAAGTTAGGATATCTCTTTATTTTATTTAAAAAATCTCCAACGATTTCGAATATACATGATCAAAGATAGATGATAATCCAATTATCTAGGAAAATAATTAGGCAACTATATTTATTCATTAAATCTAAACCGTAAGTTTTAGTTTTAAAAACAAACCACCTTATCTAAGTGAAATATCCATTTATAATTTTTATTCTTTTAAAAAATTATTCATAATTTCGATTATATTTGATAAAGGATACATGATAATTCTATTATCTAAAAAAAATTCAAGCAGTTAAGAAATGTAATAATCTTTAGAAAAACCTAAAATGCTAGCTACAATGGGAGTAATTTACAGGATTTGATGTAATCTCAGCCGTAAAATTTAGTCATCTATTAAATCTAAGCCTTTGATTTTGTATCTAATCTATCTATCTATCTATATTATATTAATAACAATATTTAGAAAACCCTAAAATAGTAAAATTCTAAAAGGAGAGTGATTTGCTGGACTTGGTGCAACCTTAGCTACAAATATTATCAACTCTTCAAACCTAAACCCTTGATTTTAACGTTTTAAAAAAATAGTTTGTAACTGGAATCTATCCCCAAGGAAAATACTGCTTTGTTTTTATTTATTTTTTAAAAACTAAACTTAGGAGAGTTAACCACCTACTCTCCATATTTTCGATTATACGTGATACGTTTGATTCTGTGCACATCTCTTTCTCTCATCAAAGCGCGCACACATACACACTCTCTTTCTCTCCAAGAAATTGATTTCTTCAATTCATTGTGGAAATCGCTTCTCTAATATTCCTTCTTTCCTAATTTTCTTTGATAGTCACCCTTTAATTATTTACTAGATGAATTTTTTAAAATCTTTTGGCTAATTTGTTTGGGAAATTGTGTGATGCATAGGTGCAAGGAAAACAAGAAAACACAAGCAATACTCATGAAGTAATGGAGGTGTGCAAAGACTAGAGGAACATATGAAAATATCCTTCTTTTTCTTTTGCTTTCAGTTCCTGGGATTGAATTTACTAGCATTGTGTGAAGGTGTGACTGCTTCTGCTTCAGTTCATTTATTAATTTCAATTTTGTGCCTATCGAATTTTCATTACTATTAGCAATTTTTTTCTGGTTGTATGTTATCAAGGTTTTAGATTTTTTTAACTTCTTTTTATTTTTTAAGATGTAAGATTGATAAATAGGATAGTGACAATAATGGAATTTTGAAGGAGGGTGGTTGATTTGTGAAGTCAAAGATTCTAAGAGGGGGGATGATAATAAAATGTATTGATTTAGAAGGGGGCAATCAATTTTAGAAAATTTCATTTTAGTTACAGGGTATTTTGACCCTGAGGGGGGTATTGATGGATTTATTCTGAGTTTTGGGCTCCATTTTGTCTTTTCATTCGAGAAGAACTAATTGTGTAGCTTATTTCACATGATGAGCACTGAATTAAAGATTTTGGGAGTTAATATTTGTGAAAGAACTTGAAGTCTTGCATTACTGTCTAATAGGAACCTCAAGTGCATATAAGTGTCCTTCAAGGACTTGGATGAATATTTCGATCAATTGGGAAGGGAAAAAAAAAGACAAATAAAGAAATATAATCTATTTTTGGAAAATGATGACTTCACCTTATCATAAATTGCTATCTCTTTTAAAATATTTTTGTGAAAAACTAAAATAATGAATTTTAAAGGCACATACAGTTCAATATTTGATGAAAGAGAATAAATTTTATACTATGATTCTTACCATTGCTGAGAAATTTTCGAGAGATATTACATTTGATATTGCTATATTTTTTAAAAATTTATTTCACACACAACCTAAAGATAAATGTGTTATGAAAAAAGTTCATCATGATCCCCCAACCCCCCCAAAAAAAAATTTCTTGAAATATGTTTAGCAAAAAATTTTTTTTTTTTCAGTGAGACAGAAATATGAAAGTTGGGTATAGCAATATTATCAAAATGCAATTCTTAAGTAGAGAACAGCAATGGAATAGGATATATATGCACTAATAAGAACATAATTGAACAAAGTATTTAAAGTAGTTGTTTAATCAAAGTAATTTAGGGAGCCTCAATTGCACCATTGATAAAGAATTTTAAGTTTGTTAATTATTTAATCCATTACTAAAAATTAGAGAGTTGAATCTCGGTACAAAAGAAACATCACTTTAAGAAGAAGGGTTTACTTGTTATATTTTTTTTTTTGGTCAAAATTCTTTAAATTTTGACCAGTACTAGGTACTAGGTTCAGGTATGGGTCCAATTTTTGAAGACTCGGTACCGCACCTAGTTATAACTAAGTCCTTAATTTTAGAACTGGTCTCGGAACCGGTTTAAACGAGTCCGGATCCACACCTGCGGGCTCCAAACTAGTTTTGGGTCTGGAACTGGATACCCGATTTTTTGATCATATATACATTCATATATATGTGTGTGTATGCCTGTGTGTGTATGTGTGTCTATACAAATATATATATATATATACTCACACACACCAGCTGTTTTCGCAATAATTTAGCTAAAAGCACCACCTAGAAACAAAGTTTAGGTGAACTAGAAGTAGTTTCGTTTAGCTAAGAGCACCACAACTCCTGATCAAAGCAACCAATAAGACGCCAAGAAAGAATAGTTTAATATGATGGGTCATGACTTTGAAAATTTATGTAATATTGTTGTCATGAAATTACTAGCTGTCAAGTTGTTGTGTGAACCAAATAATACATCCCCTCTCTCTATAAATGACTATTATTCTTAAAACTTAGACATGCAATCATGTATAACGTTCATCACTGAATTTAAAGATTCACAAAGTCTAATGGTTATAAATTGGTGCATGAATTTTAATTAGAAGTAAACAGACTGACAAATGTATCTCTTGGGAATTGTTATATCTAACGTAGTGTTTACTTGAATGTAAATAATTTTGTAATGTAAATAAATTTATAACTATATTTCTATTGATTGTAAGACAATATTGCAAATCGAAGAAGTGGGCTCAATCTCCTTCTGACCCCAGCCTATCTCTCCATCACTTCAGCCCAGTTTATAAATCGGTGCATTTGACGTTGGTCCTGAACACTTTTCCCCTACCGTTGAGCCTACTAACCCACTGAAACTTTTCTTGCGATATAACCTCGTCAGTGGCCCGCACTTACTAATCAGAAAAAAATTAAGGTCTATGCTAATTTTTATTTTTCTTCTTTCTTAAGTAACGCGGGGGTGCAAATTATTAGGTAATCCCAAATCTATAGACGCGAACTAGTATATTTGGTTTTTTTTTTTTTTTTACTTTCCATTGGTCCCCCTCTCCTTAGTGGAGGAAAAAAGTTCATTTAGTCTAAATCGTACTACACGACCGGATACATAGTCCTAGATTTATTATATAAGTCTTACATAGGACAACATACACATGATTATAACGTGAAAAAAAAAAAGAACTGTTCCTGTTGAATTAGTAAGTATAAATTAATTTTTTGAATTAATTATCAAATCGTCATTTCATGTGTATGATAATACAACCAATGGAAGATTAATTTAAAAATACAAGACTGAGAAAATTAAATGCAGTAATCTACACGATACAAAAATTTTGATTTTTATTTCAGATACTGCTAACAACGTACTACATCTTTAAGTCATGACAATGAACAGTTGCAGACTTGGTTATACGCATATGGGTGTCCTTTGCAGACCTTGGCCAAAATTTAAAAAAAGTTTTTAAAAAAAGACACCTATAAAGATTCTTTTTGTTTGAAGGGCAATGCAACTATATTAAACATCACAAAAGATATACAAAAGTGCTCACATACAAAAGGATTCTCACCTGTACCTATGGATTTGAAAAATATATTAATCTTTGGATAAACCATAATATAACCCCTTCAGTGTTACATCGGCATAACACACACTTTTTAGTAATTCGATTGCCCTCCAAAAGTGACATTTTGAGCTTTCTCTTCATGCAGTTATAGTAGCCACACTTTGATCCATGTGATTCCGAGTAATACTCATTCACCTCTTGAGTTCTTTTCTTATTCTTGTTGTCCTCCCTGCACCAAACGATTGAATTATAATCAAAAGATTTAATCTCTTACCTCTAATCAATTAGAATCAAAAGATTTAATCTCTTATCTCTTATCAATAATTGCCGAATTATGTGTGCTCGGGGCAGTGCTCCTTTTCTTCCTAGGTTGCAATTTTTGTTTCTCCGATGCTTCCCCTTTAGATATCTGTCATGAGGTTTTGGTCCAAATTGGATGGCATTGCGAGCATGACGCCCATCAACTGGAGTATCCTCAAGCACCTCGCCACCTTTACAACTAGCTAGGTGAGTCAGCATGACAAACGCAAACAATTATATAGGCCATTGAATATTTGTTGAAGAACAAACCTGTTTGCTTTTCATATGCTGCATGAGATAGACTAAGAGATCTCAGTGGTATCCTTTTTGCAGTTTCTCCTGACAGTTGATACGTGACATCTGCCTCCTTGGGCACTCTGATTGAAGAGTGGGTCATAGATATTGTGGATTTGATGGCCATTGTCTGCCGGGCATGACATAGATGTCAACGTGGATTCAGATTTTATGCTTGCCCGGCCCCATCAAATTTCGTAACAAAGCTGTTGCTAGAGGTTTCGCCGTTATTTAATTCATCTGCATTCGAGATTGATTCTCATGCACCTCCTCAATCATCTCAATATTATTTGAGACTTGGTGACGTGTTTTTACTTGTCACTTTGCTCCACTAATGTCGATTCCCTTTTTCTCTTGTTAAATGTAATGCCTAAATCTTCAATGTGGCTGTATGTTGCCGCCAAATTACTCTCCGAATTTCTCCTCCTTGACTCTCCTTCTTTCGTACTTCCTTCACCACCAATACTCTGAATGGTCTCCCTCGAACTCCCATGCTCACACGCGGACTTCTAGCTAGAAGTTTGGCATCACTAGTAGTTAAATTTAGGGGGTCAAAACAAATCTTACCAACTTCTTTGAATGAACTCCCCAAGGGTTTCTCTAGCAAACCTCAACCCTCTTTAAGGGCTCCTTTTCCCTAGCAGTGTTACGTAATTTCTCTATTTTACTCATGTCCTTCCTTAACTCATCATTGTTGGGGTCAAGACGGATAACAACCAAAAAAGTCTTGGTGAGCTTCTTCCTTCAAACTCATTTTCAATAAAGCTTGGGCTCTCCTAAATTGATCCTTGACATTAAATAAATCGAATTTCATGACCAATTCACATTGACGTTTAGCAAACTCAAACTCATTCAATTTCAACCAACGAACAGGGATATTCAAATTGATAGTAGTTGCAAGTTCCTCAATCAACTCAACATCACTCTCATTTTGAGGAACAAACACAAATACATGCTGCATAGATTTATCATATAAATTAAGAGTCAGCATGTAAGCCTTTGTTTTGAATATCTCATTACCTCTCTCCTTAAAACGCTTTTGAATTCAGCAATCCCTCGTGTGCAGATTCATGATTTCCCATGATATCTATTCTTATATCTCCATCAAAGTGATGGTTGATTTGAATCTCAGAAAAGTCAGCAAATGATGGTCCCGATTTTCATGTCATGATATATGAAATTTCACTCCAACTCCAATGCAATTAACATTGATAAACCACTTAATTAGATAGCAAGAAGATCCTAGACTAATTCCACAAATTCACCAGGATATGGCAGTGATAAACCACTTAACTAGATAGCAAGAAGATCCTAGACTAATTCCACAAATTCACCAGGATATGGCAGCAAAGCAAGTCCCTAAATTCAACTTTAGTAAGGCAGAACACGCCTGGCTTGAGTTGCTGATGCACACCAACCAAGCAACCACCAATGTTAAACGCTGCTCACGCTCTAACACTGAAGCCATGAACTCGAGGGTTGTAATGGCCAAAGACTGAGTACCTAGTTTGTAGGAAATCATAATTCGACTGGGCTCGCCGCACCTTGACTTGATAGAGATTACCAGATTTAGCACTGCTCTTACTCTTCAAGCTCCAAATTACCTAGCTGGGTAAACCAATGAAAGAAAAGCAAAATCCTAATGACTATAAGCTAGTAAGGAAGAGGTAAAGACGAAGCATTAGGCAATTAGGAACGAAATTGAGCGTGAGTTGCTGCGGTACGCTGGCGACGGGTGGCCGAAGAGCCAAAACCAAGGGCGGATCTCTCACTGGGGGAGGGGTGTCCATAGACACTCCTCTCCCAAAACAAATTTAATGACTTTTTTTAAATGCGATTAAATTAATATATATGGATATCTTTAAATTAGTATTTAAAAAATTAATAGTACTCTTTAAATATATCTAACTCATATATTGATATTTTTTAAATTTTTTTAAATATCAAAAGTGTAGTTATAAAGTTGAAATTATATAGAAAAGTAAAATAAAATTAAATGCACCTAAGTTCAAATTTCTCTCTCTTCCACCCTCTCTTATCTGGAGCTTAAACTTTGAATATATTATAATTCTAATATCTTTAACTTTCTTTTATTATTATTATTTATTTTTTCGACTGTTTAGTTGCAATGTGTTCTTAACGCTAATTTTTCTTTAATTTGGCATTAATGATTGATTTGAACTTGATGCTATTTATTTTTCCTTCTTTTGGTGCAATTAACAAGTGCAAATTTCTTATTTGTAGTTGTGTTTCATGTTTGACATGTTCACTTCATGTCTTAATTTTTGTTTTTGGTTTTATTATTTGGTGCTGATAATTTGTCTTTTGTAACTAATGGTTTTAATAAATGAAGTTAAATAGATATACCACCCTATTCTAAGTATTTAGATCCGTCACTGCCTAAAATAAGGAAAGAGTAATCGGCGAGATGACGTGAGATCTGGAGAAGAAGGTCGGTTTGCTAACTAAAAGGCAATGGCATTTTTTTCCTGCTAATCTATAAAGATTCATTGGTACTCATTATTTTTTTTATAAAAAATCTAATTACCACACTTCTTTCAACTAAAAAAGTTATTTTGTTATTTTTCTTATAATTCTTTGTGTCTCCCAAAATCCAAGAAAGAAGGCTTTAGAACTGAAGCTAAACACGCAAACTAATAATATAGATTTTTTTTTGGGGGGTGTTGTAAGTAACTATAGATTTTGCGAGGGGTCAAAAACAGTAATGGCAATCACACTTTGTACAATGTACTAAGATAATAACGTTAATAGTGACACCCTATCTCATCTCGTGTATCATATAATAACCCAATGAAAATTTTCCACTTGCAAGTAGCCAGCTAGGCCATTTGTACAGAAGCAAAATGAGTCACTCGTACGTTGACCATTGTCATTCAAGTCACGCAACTCTTTTCCATGACTACAATAAAGTCTCTGACTACCCACTGCAGCCACACCCACTTGTGCACTGTTCACACTTCACAGTAATAGCGTTCCAGCCTTTGCTTATGCCACTCTTTACATTGTGTGCTATAACGGATGCAAGTAAGTATGAATAAATTGATAAACACACAAAAATTTAACGTGGTTTACTAATAATGTGTTAGTTGCGACCACAGACAGAAGAGAGGGATAGTTTTATTGATATGGGAATACAGAGATACGCATTACATATATAGGGTTTAGGTTTTAGAGCTAACCCTAACCCATACATCACGTACGCCGTCAGTTTCGGGGGCATTGTCCCGAACCCCCAAATCAGGGTGCGTCGCCCCTGGATCTCGACTCGTTGACCGGTTAGGGGGACCACTGTGCTATGTCTGCAAAAGGGGGTTAAAAACATATTCAAGGCATTTTAACATAGTGATGAGCTTAATTATGCAGTACTGGAGCGTCTCAGTCGAGCAAAATGTCTAAGAATCTCAACAATATTTGTATTGGATTATTCTGCGAGGCATGGAATAATCTCTGTAGCATTTGCACTTTAAATTTAAAGCGCATTTATGCAATAATAAGATATTAAAGAATGAAATATGATCTTGAGCTTTCAAATATCAAAATTTTTGATTGAGTGGGTTCTTGAACGATTATCGAACTAATGACTGCTTGAAATCTTTAAAGAAATTATAGTACAATTTGCAAAATTTGATGCAACCCGAAAATCGCATCACCTGTTTATCCGACATCATATTGTTCCAACTTGTATTCCAATTTCCAAAGCAACTGTAGTCTCTAATTTTTTTGCCCAAAATTATTAGCATAAGTATAATTAGTTTTAATTATCAAAAACCCAACCAACCCCTCTCGTTTTCCCCCCTGCCCCCCCCCCCCGGCCCGCCAAAAAAGAAACTCTAACCACTTCAATCTAGTATGATGAATGGCTACCGTTAGTGAAAACTATTGGTAGTAAGTGCCACCTCTATCAAATTTTTAATGCCTTTCTTGGTTTACTAGTAGTTCTCTTTATCATTCAACAAAATTTTTATTCGGTTAAGGATGTTTCTTTTGATGTGGGGTTTGTTTTCTCACCTTGGTGCAAGTTTTTTCTATCATCTTAGTGCAAATTTTTAGTGTGAGTTTTTATTCCTCTCGCCTTTAGTATAAGCATTTGTAGATTTGAAAATATTAAGTCCTGGAAGAAAGATAGATTTGATCACATGAGGTTTTATTGTTTTTGATTTGGGACACTATAAATGATAAAATTTATGTGACTCTATTATAATGATGTATCTTTCAAGTATAATATATTCTATCAAATATATATTTACTCCATAGAGTTATATTATACTTCGTCATTATTCGATAAAAATGCAAACATTGAAGAATGTGATAAGTGGCCAGATAATGCTATAAGTATGGAGTCGGTCGATAATATATTTACTATTAACTTTTTAAATATAAGAATTGATATTGACCTTTTTAAATTTGTTCTTCTTAGATGATTTTTCATTCTAGATGCATCATGACTATTGATTAATGAGTCTTCTACGTTTTTATCAAAAAAATAATTAGTTTTCATTACGACATGTGTTCGACAATAGCGTTTTGGGTAATGTTTAGTGTTTTGACCAAGTCAATCATATTAATCAGTTAATTTTTAGGTAGTGTTGTGTACAGTATTTTTACTTGCATTTCAAGTAGTATTTAGTGTTTTAAGCAACATTTTTGAAAAGCTAGCAGCATTAGCTTTTGACATTTAAACGTAGTGTTTCATATTTTTTAGCTAAAAAATATCATTTGAAAATCTTATCTTTGGAAACTATCTATATCTTTTTATGAGATCAATTTACACTAATCAGCTAACCTAACAGTTAAATTTACCGAACATATTTGTTTCAACCACTCATCCAAATGGCTATCTGCTAATAATTATACCTAAACAATTATCCGCTACCTGAACCGCTATCCACTACCTCAATAACTAATTTTACCAATCAGCACCTACATATTAAAATGATGGAAGAAACTTATATGCGTCTAGCAATTACATCCAAATTAAGTTACAATACAGGTAATACTTTTTCGCTATTTCTTTCTTTCCTTTCAATTAAAATACTAAACAATGGTGCAGTATTAGTTATTTCAACTCGGAAAATGTTAGAGAATTTGCATCAAATGAGCCTGTTCAAATTCAACGTGCATTGAGATCTAGCCCTCAATTTATACCCAAGAAAAAAGACTAAACCATTGTGCCCAAGGACATTACATATAGGTTAAAAACTATGAATTCGGTTTTTTTTTTTTTTTAAATGAAACATGAATTACCATTTCATGTATTATGGGCTCCCACAATTAATTTCCGCGACATTTATTACCCCAACTATCTAACGACCCTCACCACCCCAGACTCTTCTCCTCACTCCTTACCCTTGGCTTCTTTTTGCATTATATATACCCATGCTATCAACCTCCACTCTCACTTCTTCACACTCCACAGCATCACCGTAAGAGAGATCAGAGATCAGAGAGAGAGAGAGAGAGAGAGAGAGATGGGTAAGTGCAGCTTTGCCTTGCTAGTAGCTCTACTACTAGTTCACTCGTCCTTTGCATCAAGAAAAACCCTACAAACCACCACCACCACCCCCCAAACTAATAAAAATAAGAACACCAACGTGGTGGACACCACCAAGAAGCCACCAACGGCCACCACTACCCACGGCGGTGCCAGTGGACTCAAGGATGAGAAGAACTTCCTCACATTTGGTGGATTGGGTGGGTTTGCTGGCATCCTCCCTACTGGTGGTATAGGTATTGGCAACGGGATTGGTGGGGGTGGAGGCCTAGGCGGCCTGGGCAGTGATGGTGGACTTGGTGGGTTGGGTGGCGGAGTTGGGGGACTAGGTGGTGCCGGTGGCTTGGGAGGTCTTGGTGGTGGAGCTGGTGGCCTTGGTGGTGGAGCTGGAGGCCTCGGTGGTGGAGTTGGTGGTGGTGTTGGTGGTGGTGCTGGTGGCGGAGCTGGTGGTGGAGCTGGCTGCGATGGTCTTCCTTGATTAATGACACTTATTGTAGTTCATAGGTAGTCCTACATGTCGGGGCTTCTTATGGGTGTTGTTTTTGAACTATTTTGTCATAACTATAGTTTAAAGGAATTTGGCATTTTAATTGATGTTAATTAGTGTTGTAATGCATGAGAATGGTATGTTGTTTCGTTATGTCTTTTACTTAAGTAATTACGCATATATAGTATTGTTATTCTTGTTATTGTTAAATAAAAGGTTGCATGCTTTAACTTCTTTTAGTTATTGTGAATTTTTATGCGTTGTCATTGATTTCATCTTATATAGCTATAATCTATAAAGTATTTAAAACAAACTTACTTTAAAGTTTGAATAAAATTTTAGAATTCCTTCATAAACTTTAGGCTTTATTTATGAATTCCAAGGCTCGCTCATAAATTCTAGGTTGTATAGTGTTTGCGTTTATCTTTCCAGACATTCTTCATAAGGTTTCAAGCCTTGATTTCAGTTATTTATAAACATGTTCATAAGATTTTAGTCATCTATTTAAACATTTAGTTAAGATGTCTCTTAAATATGATATTAGTGCTTGCTTTTTGAAGTAATGATATATGCCTTACTACTAGACATTCTTAAGGTTACATTTGGTCCTTAGAAAATTTGATATAAAAAAACATGAAGGAAAAAAAGTAGATAGAAAATGAGTTTTTTTCTCTTTTTTAGATTGAAGAAAAAATACAAGAATTTAGATGAAAAATTTAAATGTTGATGAACTACTTGAATCATGTAAATGTCATCTAAGTAATGCGAAGTTAGAGGAGATTGGGAATTTTTCTCAAACTTTCCTCACAAATTTATGAAGAAAATTTTATTACTTGTTTCTAACAATTTTTTTACCAAACTTTCCTCCAAATTTTTTTATCTTTGTTATTTTCTTTAAACCAAACACAAGAGAATGAGTAACTTTTCCAAATTGTTTTCTTTCCATCAAATTTTTCAAAGTTCAAACAGAGCCTAAATGTCTTACTTCATCCTAAATTAACGTATTTTATAACTTAAAATCACCAAATCTCAATTATTATAATTAATTATAAATTACTAAGTTTAAATGCACGTCAGCTTCGCCGATCAAGTATTAAATGATATCCTAATTAGATCAACTACATTCGCAAAGTATATGATATGTATATTTTAGAAATATGCTAAATTATGAATAAAAAGATAATTTTGTACAATTTATAAGTTGTAATATACATACACTATTTGATCATACTATTTTTTTAATTTAAAAATATTATAATATAATTTTTAAGTCAAAATAAGACACTTAAAAAATGTCTTATTACAAGACGTTTATTATTTTGCTACTTTTCTAAATGGAAGGTTTCAAGTTTGAATCGCAATGCCTTCACATTGAATTGAGGCATTAGTTATGAGAATTTACATTTGTAACATTTATACTTCAATTTCAAAGCGCATTAGCATGATGAGACATACAAACTTCTTCACAAATTATAGGGCTTTCCTAAAAGCTAGTTTCATGACTTTCGCTTAAAAATTTCTAATAACCTACTTAGTATATTTTCAGCAAATGGGCTAAAATGAGCAAAATGTTTTATCCAGGTCAACAAAATGTTCTGCTACTTGGCCCTCACAATATTAAAATACTAATAAAATATAATGTCTTTTTACATTATCGAAATCTTCATGAGATCTTAGTGCGTGAGTTCAACAATTCTATTTGCACCAACGCTTCTGTCATCGACTGGGGCACAGATGCCACGTCATTCATCTCATTAGAAAAAAAATACAGCGAAGTAACGAGCCAGTTCAGTTTGACTCATTTATTGAACAGATCAATTCCGTATCAACTTCGCAAATAGTTTAGATCTATTCAAAATTGAAAAAAACATATTTTCAAGCTAAATGGTCAAATCGGATCGACTTCGAATTGAAATCCATTCGATTTATGTTGAGTTTGAGTTTCTTTCAATATAACTTCAGGTCGGATTCGAATCGGGTAATTACGTCGGGTCAGACTTTTTCAAATCTAAAAATAATAGGGGCGATGTCTATGGTAGTATCTTACGTCTACTACCATTTCCAGTTGATCTGCAATTGTATTCATCGAGCATGAGTTTGATCTGCAATTAACCGTTCCACAATTTTGGCCAATTGGCTTTGTGGTCTCCAGTGCAGCTTTTTCTATTCTCTCTTTTTTACTAACTAATAATTTAACTCGCTTGGGAAAAAAATAAAAATAAAAATAAGGATGAGGAATGACGTGGATGTCAGTGCCGAAGTCGATACGCATGTGAGTGTAAATAGTTTTTCTCTGAAACGGACAACTACTACAAACTAAAGTTACAGACTACGGCAACTGTCCCAACTCATTGCAAGCGCCAGAAAATTGGGCTTTCCAAAATCGCTTATTTTATGTGTGTAAATAGTATTCCAGTTAATTATTAACCAACAGTACTATGTTTCATACAAAATTGTGAATTTTGATATGTGTGGATCTATTTACGCTTGCCAGCTATCTGAGGCAATCATTTTACGAAAAATGATTCCTATTGAACTTGAAAGAAGAACATCGTGCCGGAAATTAAGAGTACATGAGCTAGATTCTTTACTAAAAATAAAAGAAAAACCTTTTGTTTTTATCTTATGTAAATGAGTTACAGATGTTGATGTAAGTCGAACTTGAATTCAATTCTCTCGTAAAAATTCTCTAAAACTTTACTAATTAAGCTAATTGATACCCACAATTCTACACAGTTATTTTGAATTAACATAATTCATGCTTAATTTCTTTTCTTTTCTTTTCTTTTCTTTTTTGCCTTTCATCTTTTCAGAACGAGAGTGGAGCAGTTTTTAACAAAATTTGAGGGAACAAATATTCCAAACTACTTGAACTGATATATGTTCACAGAATTCATGCTTCCAATCCTTGACTTTGATCATATGTTGACTAACAATGAACGACATCACATCTTTTAGAGCTAAAAACACTGGCAATAAAATATCCTAAAATGCAGGGCATGTATATAAAAAAAATATAAAACATTAAGAAGCCCAAAAAGAAAACATGCATTGGCAGGTGCAGTAATTGAATTTGATTTTTCAGACTACCAACAACTGCTATATACACAGTACAGATTTATTGTTCGTCAGTTAAAATGAATGGAAATGCAGAATTTGTCGTCTGTATTCTCCAACTGTTTTACTGAGTGTGTATGGTGATGACAGTCCATCGAGTGACAAAGAGAGTTCAGAAAATTACAAGTTTATATTAATGAATGTCATTCCCTAACTTTTTTCCTTTTTTTAACAAAAGGGTTTACATCGATGCAAGAAAACAAGAGCAACTAGAAACACAAAACAAAATCAAGGCTCGCAATTTCTGAAACTTAATACCGTCTCCCGACCCAAAAAAAAAAAAAAAAAAAAAAACACCCTGCCACCTTACGAGAGTTCGAATTTAGATCACTTAATGCCTCCAAGTTTACTTCTTCTATGTTAAGAGTTGTTCTTCCCAAGTGAATCAGTTAGTACATTGTAATGATCGCTTAGCTTTTAGGCAGGGAATATTACCACCATAAAAAGTTCTAGAAACAAGAACTTTTTCATAATTGGGTTATCTTTATTACTAATAAAAATTTGACTGGAGATCCTAGAAGAGGACACACCTAGAAGGCTGAAAAATTCTATGAGGAAAGAACGAAAGGAGTTGACTCAATCACAACAACAACAACACTTTTCAGTATGGGTTCCACTTTCGCTGGGTTTGGAGAGAGGGATTT
The DNA here is from genome assembly GCA_029747015.1 of Carnegiea gigantea. Lineage (NCBI taxonomy): Eukaryota > Viridiplantae > Streptophyta > Magnoliopsida > Caryophyllales > Cactaceae > Carnegiea > Carnegiea gigantea. The sequence goes on along the minus strand of JAKOGI010002055.1, from coordinate 115,737 downwards.
GACTATAAAACCTAAGCTAATTACTTTGTGCAAGCAAAGGCTTACCTTAAACCGTACAAGCAAGTATTATAAGGGAGATTTTTTTTTTTGGATAGTTATTCTTTTATTTGATGATAATAAGCAACAAAACAAAGGAGCACCCTAAAATGGGCAACTTATTAAAGGATGAACTCTCAAATTATATCATTTCGTGGTAATGTATATGATACATTTAAGAGTGTGTACTCTCATTTGTCCAGTGTACGTATTTGTCTAATATGTATTTGTTATATAGATAACTTTTAATATGTGATGCTGACGTGACTTGTGGGAGTACAATCTTAGAAGTATGATATAGGCTTTAATTTGTAGTTTTGTAGAACTAATATCTTTCGATTGCTTTGTTTCATTACGTTTTTTATATGATAAATTTGGGCACCCGCTGTATCTTCTACCTCAAAGGGACCTAGATGGCCAACAAGTCAAAAAGGGGGGAATAAGTAGGGCAAAAGTGGGGATCCTCTCACTCCTCAATTGCTCACGCTGGAAAAATTGAGATGCACAAGCCTCAAAACCTGCAACAAATCACTCGACAAGTAAGAGAGCTAGCAACCGAGTTGAAGCTCAATCGGTGTCTCACTTTTATTACTAACAAAAAAATGGTACAATTCTTTATATCCATTGATTCATAGGCTAGCCACTTTACCTAATAGGTAGGAGTAATGTATAATTTCTTATTCCCAACTTTCCGCATATTTGAACGTTTAAACTAGAAATAAGGTGCTTACTCTATAAATGCATTAAAATGAAAGTTCCTAAGGTAAAACTAATGTTACTTGTCGCAATTAGGCAGGTTTGGTAAACCCCGTAAACTAAATCCTAACTTAAGCTCACTCCTATTCTAACCTCTACTCTACGTAATTAATTGTAATGATAAATGCTAACTAAAGGGGTTGTTCATGAGTTTTATTACATAATCAATTTTAGATATAAATTTTAATTTAAATAAAATAGATTTTAATTAAAATAAAATAGCTATTGTAAAATCAATGATTATTGTTACTTTTGAAAATGTAGAAATTTAAAATATCTTTTTTTACGGATTGTAGTAAATAATTAAAACTCTAATATAAGGAGGAGTTTATACCTCACGACATATTTAAAAATTAGAAAATAAAATTCTCATTGCATCCATGAATAATGGTCAATTATTATTAGTAAATTTACACTGAAACTTTATCTATGTTAAACTAGATATATCAATTTATAAATTTAAACATACAAGATACTATCTAATAATTCTGGATGAAAAATTCAGGGGAAAAAAAAAACTCTGGTCTAGAAATTGGAATCCTAACCGGATATTTTTGCAAAAGAAATTAAACCCTCATTCATCAAAAACGCTGAATTTCTTCCAACATGGTTTTGTGTCATATGGTCAATATGACCATTATTGACGTAGCAGGTTGGACCAGCCATCTGAGTAAACATAAATACACCTGACCATGTCACAGATGCCAGTCGTAGAAGCCACCCAATATGAGACTTTTAAACACATTTAATTTATTTCATTTTCATTTTATTCAACTTATTAAACAATCCCAACCACCTTGATGTGATCACCTCTCCACTCTCTCTCTTTCTTTCCACATGAAACCCCGCAAGCTCCCTGCACCAGTGCACCACTAAGCATCAGAACTCAGCCAAGCACTTGAAGAGAGAGAAATGTAAAGAGTAATGTCAAAAATTGAGTCAACGTAACTATGTAATTAGTGTTTCTCTTTTTTTATTGGCCGCTTTTTTTTAAAAAAAAAAAAACTATTACTACTATCATGATGGTCCGCCAATCATCATTTGCATTTGCAGCTATCACCATGCCATGCATGCGAGTTCCATAGCCAGTAGGCTAGGAGTGGCAAATATCACATTGTGGTTGGCGCATACCACCATCAAGGCTGGCTCCAGCTGATATAGTCGTGGTGGTTGTGACCTTCGGTTCAAAATTCAAATTCAGGCTTTGCAAGGACCTGATTAACAAGGAGGAATGAAATGTCAAAGTCTCGCACAACTATCGGAAGATCAATTAATTTCTAGACAAATTAGTAAATTTAAATATTGACAGGAATTCAGGTGTTTCTTTCTTTCATTCTCCCCCTAAAGAGATTCTGAGTAAGCGGAATACAAATTGTGTAGGTGCTGATGGGTCCAAAACCACTAAGACTAGTAATGTTCTCTTTGGGGCTACACCGCTCTTTGGCACCAAAAAATAGAAAAATCAAATTCAATTTTATAACTCAAAATTTTGCCTAAGTAGAGCATGTGAAATTGAGTAGGTGTACGTAGAGGGGTCGACCATGATTTCATTTGTCACTTACAATATGCAGTTTAGGCATGGTGGGATTATGTTGATAACATACATAGTAGGGTTGGCAGGACTATCTATGTGTTCCTTCAATTGTGCCAGTGGAATTGTAAGTGTTTCTAGCTAGCTAGAACTAGAAGTCTTTGGGTTTTTCCAGTAGAATCATTGGCAACATTGGTGATAGTGTTGAATTTTTGGTGGATATTTATTTATATGTCAGGATATTAGCTAGTATTTGATTTGATTTGATTTGATTGATTTCATACTAAATTGATTGCTAGTAACGCAAAATAAATGAAGGCTCAGATCGCCCTAGAGGGGGTTGAATAAGATGATTGCAGCAACTTAAAATCAAAATCATATGTAAATGCAAAAATTAAATAGAGATGATACGCGATAATATTTTAACGAGGTTGGGCCTCAATCAGGCTTAAGTCCCTACTTAGAGTTATCTAATTCTACGATTCAATACTCTACTTTTTTTAATTAAGATGAAATCTCAACAACTTCTCAGAGTTACCTCACTCTAGAGATCACAATTACTTAAACCAACGTCTTGGTTTAAGTTTGGTGGAGTTGACCTCACAAACTCTAAATGCACTCCTTAATAAATTTTTCCACCTCAATTCTTTGATCTCAAAACAATGCTCAGTATAGTAAATCAAAGTATACTCTCAATGCTTGTTCACACTTTTCTTCATAGCTTGGCTCTTGCTTATCATCTCTATTTATAGCCTTGCAAGTTGTGTGCTTCAATTTGACAAGATGGAAGTTTCTGCCAGAATATCCTAAAATCATATTTTAGGCCCTTGAAATATAATCTTCAAATTTTGATTTGATTTCCTTTGAGCTGAATATTCTAATTTAATCTTCCCTTCAAATCAGCCACGCTACACATGATATCTTTCTTGCAGATGATGTTTAGCAATCTCTTAAAATAAGCAGCATGATTATTCGAGTATCATTTTTTATATTACTTTGCAATTTAAGCTTGTGTCTTATTTAGTGGAATCTTGTTAAGATTAAATCAAGCAGTATTGATGCAAGGAAATTCAGTCCATAATTGATCTTGTATAATGTTCAAATTTGAATTTCAAATTTGAAGTGGCTAGAATATATCAATCAAATAATATCTTCATATTCTCTACATATTTGCCCTTGCGTTCCATTAGTATAAAGGGCTACTCTTCTTATGCTTACATTTGTTTTTTCAACGTCTTAATTTTACATCCAAGCCTTTAATTAATTTTGTGTTTCATCGAAACATTCTTAGCCACTAAGAGAGTCAATAATCTCCCCCTTTTTGATGAAAGACAAAATTAACTTTAGTGGCTTATTTGAGTTTTATATAGCTGTGTCATATCGAATTCATCATATTAAACATAGATATAAAATAGAGGTATTTAGTTTAACATAACATGGCTTATAAAAGTGCATGATCTAGATATTAGGAAAATATGCCATTTATGCAATATATGCATTTTAAATATAACTAAGCCGTGAAGTAGACATACTTGTCAGATAACATCGTTTTAGCAAAATGGTCTATCCAAGCAACTAACATTGCAGTCTAAGCAACTAAGCAACTAGCAATATAAGCAGGCATAGCAGGTAACCACACTTTTTCCCGCTCTTTCATCAAAAGAAGGGAAGTGAGAACAAAAAATTGTGTGAGCATACCAACAGGATAGTGGAAAATTACTTGTGCTTAAAAAAACCACAACAGTCAAAGAGGAGATTAGAGCTTGGTCTTGGAGGCTTTGCCGGCAGCAAATAGCAACTGAGCAGCGTAGGCAGAGCATTGGGCTTGTTCAGCGGAAGAGAGAGGAACGATTTTGAGAGCGCACTGGCGAGTTAGGCTTCTCAGATTGATGAGGTCACCCAGCTTTTGATGTACCCTAGAGATATGAGAGGTGAGCAAAGTTTGGATGCAATTGAGACAGTTTTCAATAATGGCTTGATTATGTGCAATATCATCCAACACATCAATGTGCTTAACCATGATATACCCCAGTTTATCATCCGTTTCCTGAAGCTCATAGACTCGCTCATCAAGGGTCAGAATATGATCGAGGAGGGAGGGAGGAAGAGTGGATTAGGGAGAGGTGAGATGAGGTTTGACATGTTGACCAAAGTTTTTGAACACACGGACTAGCTCTTCATGGGTCATGTCCTCAACAAATTTCCAGTCACCAGTATCAATTTTGAAGAACTTAATGTTCTTCAAGGATGCAGGAGTGATGACTGATACAGGTTTGGTTTCTCTAATTTCATGGCCTAGGCACATGCCAAAGTGATTAAACACCATAGTCAGGAGATTAGCAAAGGGTAGTGGGGCAGGACGCACAATGGAGCTAACTTTGGACATGAACCCAAGAATGCAACAAGCAAACTTGATTGGTTTTCCAATCATTAAGAGGCATATAAGCTTGAGAGTCTTAGTGTTGACACTGTCAGTGGAATTGGGTTTTGGCAGAATGGTGCGAATTATCACATAGTAGAGCAGGCGAGGGTCTTGTTTGAGGATGAGATAGGAGAGATCGGCTGGGTGAGCTTGACTATGGGGGTGAGAAAATTCAGTCAAACACTGGTTTCGTGCTCCAGTCTGGGACAGAGAAGACGGGGTGACAGTAGGGAGGTTGAGAATGGTGGTCAATTCAGACTCATTGAGGGTGAATTTTGTGTGTTTCACTTGGCATTCAAGGGATATAACATGTTCAATCTTAACAGTTCAAAGATTAGTATAGAACATATGAACAAGCTGGGGATAGTAGTCAGTACTTAAATCTAGCAACTTGCCACAATTGCTCCTTAAAAAGTACTCAATGAAACCCAATTGTTCAGCCTTAATCGACTCAACATTGACTATCTCACAAGTATGCACATGCCGGTTTACAAATCGGGATAGAAATTTATCTATAGCTAGACTTGAATGGAACCAAGAACCTCGGTGTTGGTGGGTGTGGGCCGTGGAAAGGTGGCAGAGGATGGTTGAGGTGTGATCGAGGGTGTCCTGGCAGCAAAGAATGTCGGTGTGTCAGTTATAGAGAAGGAGAAGTCGTCAGCAGCCGGAGAGGATAGTGAAGCTAGGCAACTTAGTTCTGTCGCGCTGGTGGAGTCGGAGATGGTCTAAGGTGCGCCTGGCGTTGAGCGAGGGGCGGACCTGAAGACCGATCGAATGGAGATCCGGGCACTATGGCAGAGTGAGGCCGACCGAGGGGTGGTTTTGTAGAGCTTGGAGGTAGAGGGTGTCGGTTTTTAAGGAGAGGTGGAAGCTTTGAGACCCTTAGTTCTAGGCGCCATTGTTAACGTGGAGAGCTTTAGGAATGACGTTAATGGGGGATGGAGAGGAGTTTAGAGCTGAAGGTGGTTTTATATGCTGGAATTAGGGCCGTGAAGGTGCGAATCAGAGTGTGATTTTAGAAGGGAAGAAGATGAATGGGTTTGAATTTGGAAGATGAAGGATCTGCTTGGCTTGGGTAATCCAAGGGAGGTGAGAGAAAATGGGTGGAGAGAAAATGAAGGTGTGAGATATTAGAATTATGGAAGGCCTGACTTTGGTCGATTTTGCCGAAAAGAGAACATGGCAAAATGGCATGTATAACTAAAAAGAATCTTTGCCTAAAGTTATAGGATATCAGCAGAAGATTTGTGTCAAAGTCCAGTGTTGAAAAGAGGCCTGAAATAATTTTTCAATGTCAGTTAAATCCTGTTGATGTTTGATATAAGGAAAGTTATACGGGAGCTTTCTTCTATCAATTCTGCTCAATTTGTTTTGTAGTAGATTCATTTCAAGGCACTGAAATTGAATTTTCATGTCGTATCAATTGAACGTAGGGTGGTATGGCGTACCTTATTGATTCTTGCAGTTGGCCATCTTGAATTTTAACATCCTTGAGTGAAGTGAGAATAATCGTTCCTGAAATTCACTTCACAAATTGAATTAGTCGTAAGAGAGGGCTCCCCCTCAATTCATGCATCAATGTTTAGCATTCCAAGTTCATTTCAAAAAAGTTAAAACTATCTTCACTCTCAAGGGCTTAGTGAAGATATCAGCCGATTGATAATCCATAGGTATAAATGGGAGGGTAACGTGACCTTTTTTAACATGATCTCGAATTAAATGATGACGTACCTCAATATGTTTGGTATGAGAGTGTTGAACCAGATTTTTTGTGATATTGATAGCACTTTTATTGTCACATTTGATTGAGACTTCTTTGAAATTTATCCCAAAATCCCGTAATGCTGCATTATTCAAAGTAGTTGTGCACAACAAGCACCGGCAGCAATGTATTCTGCTTCTGCTATTGAGAGGGCAATGGAATTTTGTTTCTTGGAGTGCTAAGAAATTAAGCTTGGTCCAAGGAACTGACAAGTTCCTAACGTACTTTTTCTATCAACTTTATAACTTGCATAGTCTGCATCAGTGTATCCCACTAAAAAGAGATCTCGCCCTTGAGGGTACCATAGTCCGAGATGTTTATCTAAATATTCGTTTTACACATGTTAGATGGGATTCTTTAGGGGAGACTTAAAATCTAGTGCATAAGCATACATTAAACATGATGTCGAGTCTACTAGTACTAAGATAAAGCAGTGATCCAATTATGCCTCGATAGACCTTCTCACTAATAGGTTTCCCATCTTTGTCAATATCTAACTTTTCATTCATAGCCATAGGCGTCCTAAGATGTTTGGTTTGATCCATTTTGTTTCTTTTTACTAGCTAATATACATATTTACTTTGGTTAATGAAAATACCATCTTTACACTGTTTGATTTGAAGGCATAAGAAAAAGGTTAATTCTCCCATCATGCTTATCTCAAATTCTTTTCTCATAAGATTGGAAAATTCTTCACAGAGGGAGTTGTTTGTAGCGCCAAAAAATATACCATCTACGTAAATTAGAATAATTATGAAGTCATGACCTTAGGTTTTAGTGAATAAGGTTTTGTCAATGTGTTCCAGTTTAAAATAATGTTCTAAAAGAAATTTGCTCAATCTCTCACATCAAGCCTTGGCAGCTTATTTTAGACCATGAAGAGCCTTTTCAAGTTTATAGACATGATTAGAAAAGTCCCGGTTTTCAAAGCGGGGGGTTGTTCTATGTAGACTTTTTGTTGTAGATGTTCATTTAAGAAGGCACATTTTACTTCAATTTGATAAAGTTTTATATTCATATATGATGCAAATGCCAGTAGTATTCTTATGGGTTCTAGTCGTGCAATAAGGGCAAAGGTTTCATCGAAATCAATACCTTCTTCTTGGTTGCATCCTTTATCCACTAATCTTACTTTATTCCTTACAACATTTTCGGTTCCGTCCAAGACCCGTTTAGTTCCTATGACCAGGTGGGCGCTTGGTTGAGTTGTAAGTGTCCATACTTGATTTCTTTTGAATTGATTTAATTCATCTTGCATAGCATTTATCCAATTAGAGTTCCTGAGTGCTTCTAGATGATTCTTTGGTTCAATGAGTGACAAAAGCAAAGAAGGTACAGAAGTTATGCAAGGATGACCTTGTTCTTGCCCCTGAGGATATGTCCGTTAAGAGATTGTCCATTGGTTGATATGACTTGTATTTGTAGTGTCTATGAGTTACCTCTTGTTGTGATCTTTCAAGTGAAGAATTTTCTTCATTTGTGGGTTCCTCTTTGTCATGAGATGAGGCGCCTTCCGGGTTGTGAGGTATTTCTTGGGATTGCTCGTTGTTCAAATTTACCTCTATTGGTACCTCTTCTTCATCATGACTATACTTGTTTAAGTTGAGATTCTGTACTACAGGGTCACTTAACACACCGTCATTAGATTCGTCAAAGATAACATGAATGCTCTCCTTGATGTTTTTAGTACGTTTATTATAAATTCTATATGCCTTACTATGTATAGAATATCCCACAAATATTCCTTCATCACTTCTAGCATCAAATTTTCCTATGTTGTTTTTACCATTATTATGAATAAAACATTTGCATCCAAATGGTCGAAAGTAAGAAATACTGGGTCGATTGCCTTTAAATAATTCATAAGGGGTCCCTTTTAGAATTAGTCGAATTAAGCATTAATTGAGAACGTAATTAGCAGTATTTATGGCTTCGTCCCAAAAACTTTGAGAAACATTACTTTCGCACATCATAGTGCATGACATTTCCTCTAAAGTGTGATTTTTTCTTTTCACTACACCATTTTGTTGTGGTGTACGTGGCGCTGAAAAATTGTGGGCAATTCCATGATCACTACAGAATTTAGTAAATTCTTTTTGATCGAATTCTCTCCCATGATCGCTTCTAATGAAAACGATTGGAGAGCTTTTGTAGGCTTGCAATTGCGTACAAAGTTTAGAAAATTCTTTAAATGCTTCATTTTTTTCTCTTAAAAAGGAGACCCATGTAAAGCGAGAATAGTCATGAACAATCACAAGAGTGTACATATTGTGCCCTAGACTTTGTATAGTTATGGAACCACACAAATCTATATGGAGGAGTTCTAATGGTCTGGATATGCTAACATTGTTTTTTGACTTGAAACTACTACATACTTGATTTTCTTTAACACATGCATCCCATAAGTGGTCATATTCAAAATTACATGTTGGGAGTCCACGTACTAATTCGTTTTTGGCTAATTTCTTAATAGTATGCATGCTTGCATGACCAAGTTTGTGATGCCATATCCAATTATCCTCATGATGTGAGACTTTAAAACAGGATAGATTGTATGAGAGGAGATTATCGATGTTTATGGTATAGACATTTTCAATTCTAAGTCCATGAAGTGTAATTTTTCCATATTGTTTATTTTTTACAATGCAGTTTGATGAATCAAATGTTACGAGGTTTCCTTTATCACATAATTGAGATATACTCAAAAGGTTAAATTTTAGGCCATCAACAAGATAAGCATGATCAATGGAGCTAGAGGGATCTTTACTGATTTTTCTAACACCAATTATTTTGCCTATATCTTTGTTTCCAAATATAACACTACCATGCCCTTTCTTTTTTATTTCGATGAACCAGGAAGCATTACCACTCATGTGTCTTAAACATTCACTATTAAAGTACCATAGGTCTTTCCCGAATTTCAAGCACTCCTATAAAACAAGAAATCAAACCTTTCCTCTACTTTTGACGTTAACTTTGGTTTCAAAATCATTAGCAGTCATGTTAGGTAGTTTTATTCCCTTAGGAACCCATATTTGAATGATTCTAGACGATGATTTTTTAAATGTGCATGAATAGGTAGTATAACCAATTTTGAAGTAATAATTACATGTTCTTGCATCCTTTCAACATGTTAGGGATTTAACAAAGAGATTCTTGTAGGTTTTCTTTTTATTAGAGTGATTATATCCAATTCCTTCTTTGTCAAATGATACTCTTCGAGTATAAAGCAATTTATCCAAGTTTTCTTGACCTTTTGTCAATTTTAGAATTATTTTGTAATCTTTGTCACACTTGGCTTGTAATTCTCCATTTTTATTTTCTAAACTTTTAATTTTATCATGAAGATCATTGTTCAGTTTTTCAAGAGCTACATTCTTTTGATTTAATTCTCGAAAATGTCCCTTCATATCTTTATATTTAGAGGAATATCTTTGTTCTAGTTTAGCGAAACTCACTAAGGCATTAATTAATTCTTCTTTAAAACAGTCATAGAGAGCCGAAATATCTACCTCATTAGTACTTTCATGCTCATCATCTTGTCCTTCTTTTGCCATGACACAGATGTTAGCGGTGTGCTCTTCATCGCTTTCACTGTCACTATTGTCGCCATCGCTCCAAGTTACGATCATTGCTCTCTTGTTTTCTTTCTTTTTGAATCTCCGTGATTCTCCCATCTTTTGGATGAGTGGACAATCTTTCAACAAGTGTCCTGGCATAGCACATCCATAACAAGAACTAACGTTAGTGTTATCTTTGTGGAAAAACTTACCCTTTGAGAATTTTTATTTCTTTTTAATGTGGATCCTTTTGAGTTGATTCGTCGTTGATTAAATTTTTTCTTTAGTCCCATTTGTTAAGGCCTCGAACGATCAATAAGAATGCCTCTTTATCATTGTCGTTGGTTTCTTCCTCCTCAAAAGTGGAATCTTCCTGTGCAGCTTTTAGTGCTATTCCTTTCTTTGAGCTTCCTCCTTCGTCTTCTTTGAGATGAATCTCATGTGTCAAGAGCTTTCCCAAAAGTTCGTCCAGTTCTAGCTTCTTGAGATCTTAAGCTTCTTCGATTGCTATAACTTTTGGTCCCCGTTTGTTCTCTGGAAAACATCAAAGAATCTTTCTCACCATTTCTTCATTTGTGTAAGTCTTATCAAGTGACTTTAGGTTATTGGTGATGTTAGTGAATCGAGTAAACATATCTTTTATCGATTCATCTGACTGCATTTTGAATAG
>JAKOGI010002055.1:0-97500 GCA_029747015.1 Carnegiea gigantea | reverse complement strand
TAATATATGGTGCTGATGTGGCTAATGAGAGTATATGCTCTCAGGAGTATGATATAAGCTTTGCTATTAGATAGAGTCAACATACGGTTCTTCTCGAAGAAATCTGAATAGGATCATGGCTTACCAATGGTAGCATGGGACAAGATTTGTCAACCTAAAAGTTTTGGTAGACTAGGATTGAGGACAATGGATGTAGTTAACTTAGCTTTTCAAGCTAAATTAGCTTGGAAAGTACTTTGGGGGAATGAGGGCTTATGAACCTCAATAATGAAACATAAATACCTCAATTCAAGTAGTTTATTAGAATGCAAAGTTAAAAGCTCAGACTGTCTTGTTTGAAAAAGTGTTTTAAGAAGTAGGCTAATACTTAGGAAAGACATTAGATGGACTGTGGGTAAAGGGGATCAAATTATGTTTTGGTGGGATAATTGGTGTGATAATGCTAACCTCGTGGATCTATTGGTCCTTGATACATCCAAAATACAGAATCCTGAACTTAGAGTTTGTGATGTCATTACTAATGATAAATGTCGGGATATTGATAAAATTCGGCTAATAGTTACACAGGAAGACATAGTTCAGAAAATTATTGGGATACCATTGCCTCAAATTAAGGCTGAGAAGTCAATTCGTTGGGGCCTCACAGACTCTGGTCAATTTAATACCAAAACTGCAACATGAGCAACTCATAAGAATTTTGATTTAAACAATCCAAAATGGGCTTTTAATTGGATTCAATGCCAAAGATCAAAGTGTTTCTATGGCTGCTATTACATAATGCATTGCCATTATGTGGACTTCTCATTAAAAGAGGTATGCCTATTGACCCCTCCTGTCCACTTTGTGGGGATGATATTGAAACTACAGATCATCTATTCAGGGAATGTTCCTTTACGAGAAGAATTTGGAACCTAGCACAGCATCATGATTGGGTACCAATACAACATGTACTGTTAGGTCATCAATGTTCACAACAGATTAGGCAATATCACCAAAGTCCCAATCCAAAAACCATCAGAAAGGTAGCTTTTTTATTACGGAATATATGGAAAGGAAGAAATGAAATAGTCTTCCAAAATCAGCATTTCAATCCCATAAGAATTCTAATTAGTGCAAAACAAACCTTTGCAAAATGGGAAATCCGAACTTACATGTCGGAGGGTTCTACTTTCAGGGGGTTGCTCTTCCATGTTCCACCTCAAACTTTATTGTGAGGTGGAATGCCCCCCTCGAGGATTCGTTAAACTCAATTTTGATAGATCTTGCACCAACAACTCTGCAGCGAGCGGGTTCATCAGCCATGACTGGCAGGTAATTTAATTGAGGCAGGCATAGTACCCTATGGAGACTCCTCGATTCTAATTGCTGAAGCACGAGCGCTGCATGATGGATTACATGAGGCGGTAAAAGCAGGATTCAAGCATTTGATTGTTGAAGGCGACAACATTATAGTCACACGAGCAATCAAAGGGACAATATCTATGCCCTGGAAGATTAATCTCATTGTGAGAGATATTTCATACTATCTGAACCAAACGTCACAATTTACTCCATCACATAATTATCGTGAGGCTAATTTGGCAGCCAATTGGTTGGCTAAGATGGGACACGAGCTACCATCATCCCCTACATGGGAGTCCCCACCATCTACAGACCTCAAGGTTATTATGGGTGCTGATTTGATGGGGTGCGCTCTCGTGAGAAGAGAAGCCTAGTCTCCTTTTTACCACTTACTTTTGTTTTAAAAAAATCACTAATTTAGCATTAAATGTTCTTGGTCGGTATACGTAAATTCAACTTGTTGAAACATAACGAGTTAGATTAAGCCAACTGCCAAGCGGGCTAAGAGTACATAAATAGGTTTGGCTACATAGACAAAAATGACAACAATGTAATGCATAATTATATTATCTCTACTGATAGGAGAGATGTACACTCAAGGGAATTGCCATAACGCATATAATAATGCTCCGTAGAAATGGCGAGTTTCTCAAGAAACACGCTTGCTCATTAGAGCATATGGCAAAACATACTAAAGTCGGACTTGGTGAATGTTACTATACTTCGTAAATATTGCTATACGTTGCAGTAAGTAAGTTTTCTGGAACACTTTCCAACATTAGTGAATGTTACTATGTGGTGGGCTAGGTCCTATTCTTTAAAACTAAATTTCATTGAATTGAATTAGGGGTGGGCAACGGATCGGGTTGGGCCGGATTGGGCCAACTCATTAACTAACTGGGTTGGGTTGGGCTCAACACATCTGTTAATGGGTCGAGCTGGGTTATGGGTTACATGAACCCGGTCCGCCCATGACCCGCCCATTATCACTAAGGAGTATTTTTGGTGAGTTAGTTTTCCAACTAAAATCTCTGTAATTTTTCAACCAAACTAAACCAGTACAAATTCAAAGTTAGAAAATACACAATCAAGCTAATAAATAGGTTGGGTCAAGGCGCCCATGGACGGCCCGCTTTGGGCTGTTTAAAAATTGAACAAACTTACGCCAAAAAACGGTATATAATAATTATTGTTATGTACAAAGTATTGGTAATAAGTTTAACTAATTGAAACATGTAAATTAGTATGTTAAGTAGGTTGAAAAAATTAATGGGTTACTAAACGGGCCGTTAATGGGCTAGCCCAATCCGGCCCATTAATATGTCTTAATGGGCTGGCCCACTATTGGCCCAGTCCATTATTAACCTGACCCATTATTAGCCCTATTTTAAACTGGCCGACCGCTTAACCCAATGGGTACTCGGTCCGTTGCCCATCCCTAAATTGAACTGAAGTGAACTGAACTCGCTTATTTTTACTGAACTGAACTAAACTTATTTTTTGTTAAATTAAAATTATTTTGTAGCTGAACCGATTTAAGCCGATTTGAACTTTTTTTTCTCTAGTAACTGAACTGAACTTATTTTCAGAAAAATAAGTTAAAGAGAATAGGGTCTCAGCACCTCCTGAGTGTACAATTCTCTTATAAACCGAGTAGGATGACATAATATCAGACAATGAACGAGAGCAAACGAAAAGAAAAGAACGGATGGAGGACTCATACTATTTGTGCCATCGAAATTGCCACTAATGTTTCGTGGGCTTGAGCTTTCTTCTAGGCCCAGTTAATGAGCCTGCGGGGTCAAGGCCCAGAAACATACATATTTATATCAATGTCCTCTGTGAACACAAGAGTAAAGCCCATATAAAACTTGATCCAGACCCAGCTTAGCGATGTAGTACCTACCACCATTCTGTTCTTCTCTTCTTCCTTTATATGCCGTGTTCGGCAATAGCGTTTTGAGTAGCGTTTAGTATTTTAACCAAGTTAATACACTAATTAGTTAATTTTTAGTGTTCGGTAAACTAGTTTTTTGACTATCATTTCAAGTGACGTTGAGCGTTTTTGAAAAGTTAATAGTATTAACGTTTGACATTTAAAAGTAGCGTTTTATATTTTTTAGCAAAAAAATATCCTTTAAAAATTTTATCTTTGGAAATTATCTATACTCTTTTATGTCAATTTACATTAATCAGCTAGCATAACAGCTAAAGTTACAGAACACATTAGTTTCAACCACTAATCTAAACAGTTATCCGCTAACAGCTAAATTAGAAACAATATCTACTATCTAAACAGCTATCCCTTACCTGAACCGCTATTCGCTGTCTAAACAGCTAATTTTGTCGAGCAGGGTCCTAATATGATTCACTGGAGAGTATCTAAGTGCCTTCGGCTCGGTCGTCCCGCGACCTGCACTAACCTCATTTTATAAGTAGCCTACATCTAGGCCCAAGAGGGGTATACTTACGCTGCAATGTCCTAAAGTGTACAGGCCTATTACTCAAGGATAGACCTACTTAGAGGGAGATTGCTAAATAATCTGATCCAATTGTTACATATACTTCAAGATGTTGTTGTACAAATAATTCGTCGTCGATCTGTCATATTTATACAGAGCCTCATCTCATATTTAGTTTCTGTTAATTTTAAAAAGAAGATAAGGTCATTTATGTTAAAGAAACTTGTTCAGCAACGATTAGACTTAACACCCTAGAATTGAGTTGCTTGAAGTTGTCTGCATCACTTGGGTTTGCTTGTAGTATAGCCGTTTGAAAAAGACAGCAGGATTATTAATCCTTCCGGAATAACACAGTGAATCAAGCTTACAAAAAGAGAAATTAGTGTATCCGCTTAATCGATAAAACTTTATCAAAGTCCCAAGGTGAGGATCTGTCTACATAAGATTTTATATCTTCAGTTATCATGGTTGATATATGGTAGTTTTCAAAATAAGGAGACTCAAAAACAGTTAAGTTTTTAATTGATGTCAGTTATTCCCTTATTCACAAATTCTTATACGAGGCGGTTTTACAAAAAGTTATAATGAGGTTGTTTATGTAGCAAGTCATTTTTTTAAAAAATTTATGTGACTGTCCCTTGTTATGTAATGTCTTGAATTCAAATTTTATCAATAAATAAAACCTAGATTGGGAAAATTTTACCCTTTACAGAATCACAAAAACTTGATTTCAATTAATGGATGGTCAAAGGCAGGAAAAAATAAAAGGAAAGTTCGTATTTGAAATATTAGTAAATTATTACAATAGAATAAAAGAAGGGTTTATTCTTTATTTAGCTTCACACTCTTCGAAACTTAGAGGTGGGACACGGGTCAGGCCGGGGTAACCTGCTCTGTTGAACCGCAGGTCGACAAGTCAAAACTCGTTGAATCGCACCACCCATTTTAGTAGATAGGACGGGACGGGTCGCAGGTTGGGTCCGGGTGGGGTGGGTCGCAAGCTAATCGATATAATTACATTGTAACATTATTAAAATTTGTTTAACTCGAAACCCACCCTCCACTGCAAGACAAAACGGGGCAGGTCAGCTCGTCCTGTAACCCGTTCAATGCAGGCCTGGGTCGGGTTTGATGCGAAACGGGTACGAATGAGCCTCGGTTGAACCAGCCCAGGTCCCAACTCTACATTCGGATACCCCCAAGCCATGGCGCATATAAGGTTCATGAGGGGTGCCTTTCTCCCACATCCCCGTTGTAAGGGATTAGGGGCTGTCATTGGGGATGCCAAGCAACTTGGTGGCCCTAACTTGCTTGTTGGAGTTAGGCTCTTGGAGTACTGAGGTTGCTAAGGCCTGTGCAGCGGGATTTGGGCTCAAACTTGCAAGGTCTTTGGGCATCAAAAACATTGTGTTGGGAACTAGCTCTTTCACTGGTGCTATTTCTTTCCGTTTCAAGCAGTAAGAAGCAGCCTTTTTTTAGCTCTTTTATTAGATATTGCCATGCCTTATGTTGTTTCTTCACCAATATTTCCTTCTCTCTTGCTCGGAAAGTTTGTAATAAATTGATCCATGAGGTCACTAATCTAGCTTTCATGTTTGAGGAACTAAATTTTGGATTGATGGGGGGCGGGATTGTATTTTGCCCTTGATATTGAAAGACAAACGTTATAACTCTTGTGGTTATGTTAATCACATAAAAGTACCTATGGCCTTTGATATGTGTCCCCTGGCTCCCATGTTGGATCATTACAAGTAGAAGGTTCATTTTTGGTTCAAATGAATTATGAATGCAGTACAATATAATCGGGGGAGGGGGAATCGAACTTGAGATCTAATATACTCAGAATCTCAATCTTAACCACTTAGCCAAGCCATCATCGGTACAAGGAGAAAGTTCATGATCCAACTTTTCTCCTTTTTTCCTTTTTTTTGCTTTAATTTTTTCCCTTTTATCTCAAAAAATAATTGTACATAGTGAAATGGATCAATTGGCAGATATTTTGTTTGTTGATCCCAATTTTAGTCATTCATAAGATGTGGAATTGTGGGAGGAGAGAGGAAAAAAGTTCGATCATAAAATGATGTAAAGGGAAGGCCACCAAACCATAGATCAGGCATTGCAATTGATTAAAACTTCCCCTTTAATTCCCCCCCCCCCCCCCCCAAAAAAAAAAGGGCCATTAGAAAAAGGAAGAAGATTATTATAAATAAATAATCAAACTCATTCTGGTCGAACCTCGAGCAGCCTCTCTCACTTCTCCACCGCTTTCTTTTCTTGTTCCCAAAGCCATCCTCTCACTAAGCCCATGGGGCAGAACGCGAGCGGCCTGAACCGGCCGGGCGGCCAACCCGGCGACCGGAAATCGGACGGCGAGAAGAAGGAGAAGAAGTACGAACCGGCGGCGCCGCCTGCCCGGGTGGGTCGGAAGCAGCGGAAGCAGAAGGGTCCGGAGGCGGCGGCCCGGCTGCCCACCGTGACACCCACCACAAAGTGCAAGCTCCGCCTCCTCAAGCTCGAGAGAATCAAGGACTACCTTCTCATGGAGGAGGAGTTCGTCGCCAACCAGGAGCGCCTCAAACCCCAGGAAGAGAAGACCGAGGAAGACCGCTCTAAGGTCGACGATCTTCGGGGCTCTCCTATGAGTGTTGGTAATCTTGAAGAGCTGATTGATGAGAATCATGCTATTGTTTCGTCCTCTGTGGGGCCGGAATACTATGTTAGTATTCTGTCATTTGTTGATAAGGATCAGCTTGAACCTGGGTGCTCCATTTTGATGCATAACAAGGTATGTTCTTTCAACTTTCAAGTCCTTTTTGCTTGATTTTTGGGGAATTGGGATTTGAGGGTTTGAATTGTGGGCTTTATGTTCAATTTTGATGCGGGACAACGTACGTTGTTTGGTACTTTTGCTTGATTTTTTTTTTTTTTTGGGGGTGGGGGGATTGAAATTTGGGGCTGTGAATCGTGGGTCTTTAGTTTGACTGACTAGAAATTTACTCGCCTTTTTTGAAGTGGGAAGAGTTCAAGTTAGTGAATGGGAAGTTCATGGTTGATTTTTAGATCATGGATATGGGTTCTGTGATTGCGTAGTGTTGTATTAGCTACTTATGTCCTATCAAGTAAGGATTTCGAGAATTATGCTCTGAATTTTGCTGTTGTTGCTTCGAGATGTGGAAATTTGTTGGGAGGTAATGGGAAAATTAGGCTTAGGGTTTAGTGTTGCATCGGTTATTTGCGTCCTATAATATAAGGATTTTGAGATTTATGCTGTGAATTTTGCAATTGTTGCTTCGATATGTGCAAAATTTGGTGGGAGGTACTCGGAAACTTAGAGTTAGGTTTTTCTGTGTAATACTTTCAGGAGGGGATTATCAGGTTTTAGGACTGCAAAAGAAGCGCTGGTCTTGTATGTGAGTCACTATGTTTCATGAACTAATTTTGAGTGGTTTTGTTCAAAGTAACTCCTTGATACTTCACAATCATCTAATGCTCGGTGATGTTCAATGATGATCATTGTGTTATTCTGCAATGACTCGTGTTTCATTTGTTGAATCTTATTAAGATTTTTTCAAGTAATTGAAGTTGTAATTGGTCCTAAATCCATGTAATTGTACACATTTCGGGTCTTTGATGTTGGCTAACTTCATTTTGATGCCTAGTAGTATCAGTGATTCTACCATCATAATTTTTTGCAGGTTCTTTCTGTAGTCGGTATCCTTCAGGATGAGGTTGATCCTATGGTCTCTGTAATGAAGGTTGAGAAAGCACCATTGGAATCTTATGCTGACATTGGTGGATTGGATGCCCAAATACAAGAAATTAAAGAGGCAGTTGAGCTGCCACTGACTCATCCTGAACTTTATGAAGATATTGGTATTAAACCTCCGAAAGGAGTCATACTTTATGGAGAGCCTGGGACTGGAAAAACTTTGCTTGCAAAGGTATGCATAGCTATTGTTCTCTGTTAAAAAAGTGGTGTGTTGGACTCTAAATACTTTGACCTAAATGGTAAGTATTAACTTTTGAATCCATCTCAATTGTGGCCCATGTTTATGGAATGTGATGCAGTCAGGTGTTACTATTTTATTTTGAGTCCTATGACCTAAGTTTCTAAAGACTTAGATGGTTTGATTGGATGATTGATTTTCATTGTTGATGTTTTTAAAATATATGATGAGAGTGCATTTGTGTTTATGTCTGCTCATTGAGGTGCTACTTGTGTGTTAAAACTGTGATGCAGTCTGTTGTTACTATTCATCTTAAGTTCCAGGTCCAGGATCTGAGTTTGTAGAAGAATTGGATGGTTGCTTTGTTTGCTGTTGCTACTTATTTGTTGAAACATGTGCAACAGAGTGTTGGGAACAGGCCTAAGGAAGTATATTATGTCCACTGCATGGATTAATCCCTCTTCATATACACTAAACCATGAGGAATAGTAGCCGATCTAGAAACTTTCCAGTGTAGGGTCCTTTACAACAGTGTTGTCATTATCTTTTTGTATTACATCTCTGTTCTACGTAATGACTATAATATAATTCAGGATGCTTAATAGCAGGATTTGTCTATTTGCAAGTGATTAGTTTCTCCTCATTATGATGTTGCAAGTGTTTAATCCTTGGTCTTTCTACGAGATACATCTGGGTGGTTGTATTGAGTATTGTAATGGAGCGACAGGGTAAGAGCGGCAGCAAGGTTGTTACTTGTTAGCTTGGAGTCGCTTTGAACATAAGGATAGGATTGTAGAAGAAAGAGCAATCATCAGGATCCGTGAAAATCCTTTCAACATGTTTCACTTGCGTCAACTTTGATGCTCTGTGGCACATTATCCATGTATCGCACATACCTTGGCTGGAGTTCACTATAGTAACTGCTTTGAACTCTGCACTGCTCAGGGTGGTTCGACAGTTCAGATGAAATCCACCAATGCTATAGTGGTGAATTGCTAGGATGCAAGTAGTATGACACCTCCCATTCATGTATACTTCTTGCTTTATTCAACATGGTTAAAGACGCTCCAATACATTTTTTCAGGGGTAGCGTTGCTTCAACTTCCAAATATCTGTTGTGCATTTCATATTCATTTGATACTTGAGGGGTGAATTAGGTCTTGATTGGACTGAACTGTTTTGTCCTAGTTCCACAGGTTCTTGATTTTTTTGGTATTTATCCGTTTGCAGCCTGCTTCAGTTCTGGTGATCGAACATATAGTACTTTGCTTTTCCATTTGCATGAATATTGTGTTTGGTATTAAGTTTGTGTTGGGATTATCATTGCTAAGCCTGCTCCCCCCCCTCTTTTTCCAGGCCGTGGCAAACTCGACGTCAGCTACTTTTCTTCGTGTTGTTGGAAGTGAATTGATTCAAAAGTATCTTGGTGATGGTCCAAAACTAGTGCGGGAACTCTTCAGGGTAGCTGATGATCTTTCACCTTCTATTGTTTTCATTGATGAAATCGATGCAGTTGGGACGAAAAGGTAAGTCGTAAATAAATATCTAATGGTTAGATATGGGAACTATGGGAGTCACACTAACTCACTGAACCTCTTTAGGTATGATGCTCATTCTGGTGGTGAACGTGAGATCCAGAGGACCATGTTGGAACTTCTCAACCAGTTAGATGGATTTGATGCAAGAGCAGATGTTAAAGTGATCCTTGCAACAAATAAGATTGAAAGCCTTGATCCAGCTTTGCTTCGTCCTGGACGAATAGACAGGAAGATAGAGTTCCCACTTCCTGATATTAAAACAAGGAGACGGATTTTCCAGGTATATTAACTGTTTGACAACTATTATCCATAGTATGTCAAATCCTGTCACCCATAAAATAGTTGCATCTTCTGTTTCTGATCGAATTCTATATTTGCACAGATTCACACCTCAAAAATGACCCTGGCTGATGACGTCAATCTAGAAGAATTTGTTATGACCAAGGATGAGTTTTCTGGGGCTGACATAAAAGCCATTTGCACTGAAGCTGGGTTGCTTGCCCTACGAGAACGCCGCATGAAGGTAACCATCTTCTCCTTGTTGATGTAGACTGCATGATTTGCATAGACATCCTTGCTTGTTTTGCCATGATTGGCTAGCATTTTCTGCATGATGTGAACGATTCTTTTCGCTTCTGATTTAAAAGTTGAAATGTGCCAGAATGACCTTTGGAGTCCTTATCGCCTTTCATTTGTCAAATTTTGTTGTTAACTACTTGACTTTGATATTAATGTTTGGAGTGGATCGTATTTGTCAGTAAGGTTGCTGACATAAATTTAGAACAAAAATCACATCTTTTTATCCCCTCTGCTGGTATTTCTGGCCCCACTTTCAGAGGTGTTAACCCGCGGAAAAGAAAAAGAAAAATAAAAAGGAACAGGGGGAAAAAACCCCCCTCTTTTGCTAGACATGAATAATGCTTGGGATTGCTCTAGAGAAAATTTTGGGGATAAAATGGTCACAAATGGCTCTTTGGTGATGTCGTCTTCTTTGATACCGTGGCTTGTATTGCATTTACTCGCAAGATGAACAATCTTTTTCATTCTGAGATTTTGGCAACATTGTGATGCATTCAGGTTACACATGCGGACTTCAAGAAGGCGAAAGAGAAGGTTATGTTCAAGAAGAAGGAAGGCGTGCCTGAAGGACTTTATATGTGAGGAGCCTGCATCTTTCTCAGCCGAGGGATTGCAGCAGAACCTGCACAGTTCGTGAGGGCTTTCTTGCTGTGCGTTTCGTGGTTGATAGCTCAGATTTGCTGCTCTGTCTGATCCAGTGTACTTCATGATGTTACATATTTTCGTGTTTATGGATCATTGATTGTCGGGTCTGCTTTCAAAAGGGCCGTTTGATGCAATGTAGCATATTGTTATACATTTGCTGAATAACTCGTGGCACCTTAGGCATTTTCCTTAGCTAATCATCCCCAAAAAAAAGAAGAAAATGTTATGTATTTGCTCGGGTATGTTTGCAAATGACCATTTGAATTTTCAACCAGTGTTGTGAACAATGCTATATATTTGCGCTGGTATGTACCGTCTTCAAGGCTGAAGTAATGTTCAAGGAATTCTTTTTGGGTGTTTGTAAATTGTGATTGTTTGTCATTCGACACGTGTAAGTTCATTTAGGCCTTACTAATCTTCGGCCGCAACACTTCTATACTAGGCTTTCATCACCCAACCTTCTCCATCACCGGAAGTTTGTTAGTAAGCTTTAAGAAATGCTTGATTTAGACTTGAGAAACTAAGTATTCATATACAAGGAAACTTAATAAAGTTGATATAAGATAGTTTGGGAGAATGTCTTGTACTATATTGTATTTGGATTACTAGGTGTATAAATGAGTCCCCCTTAAGGGTTTATATTCACATCCACCTCAATGGGCGGTGGAGATAGGTTTGATCCAACGGTTAATATTTCATATCCAGAATATTTTATAAAAATATTCAAGATTCCACACAAGCATAGAGCTATGTGAAATATTCTAGAAAAGGCTCTAGAGAAATCTAGAGAGATTCAGGACATTTTAGAGTGGTCCATCACATATTTTTCACCTATTCGGGCGATATTCTCATTGTCTTTTTGTCTTTGAACATTTGGATTTGCTCTTTGGATTGCCACGAGTGTTGAATGGGCTTTCAACTATTGTCGCTTTCGGGTAGTTCCTTCCACTTGATAAGGAGATCATGAGTTGGTAGTTGGTTAGAACGTCACACTTAATCAGCGAGGACTTCCCCTACTTCCTGGCTATATTGCAGCTTTATACCCATGGATACCGTTGAGAGATGCCTCGACTTAGGTCTGCCTGGTCTCTATGATAAAGCCTGAGTAGACTTAAATGAAAAACAGGACGATACTTGATCTTAAGAGGCAACTCTACCTTGTAAGCGTGTACCCCCATCTTCTTAAGAATGGGAAAGAGACCCTCGTTTCATTGAATGAGACCTTGATGTCGACCACCTAATCGCGCGTGATTGTACATCTTGACAAGCATGATGTCTCCAACTTGGAACTCCCTCGGACGCCTCTTTTTATCAACCCATTTCTTCATCTTCTTGAAGGCCTTCTCCGAGTAAGCTTGAGCCAAGCCTACATAGTCGTTCCAATCCTTGGCGAACTTGTAGGTAGGTGGTCTTGGCACCTTGTAACCTATGACAAGCAAACTAGGTGTCAAGAGTTATCAAGTCGTGGCGATCTCGAACGGACTTTAGCCCATGGACACGCTACTTTGGAAGTTGTAGGAGAATTGGGCAACATCAAGCAGCTTCGCCCAATCTCATTGGTCGACATTCACGTAGTGCTTCAAATAAAGCTCCAAGAGAGCATTGACTCTCTCGATTTGTCCATCACTTTGAGGATAGAAAATGGAGAAAAAGTTGAGCTTGGAACCCATGAACTTGAACAACTTCGTCCAAAGACAGCTTGTGAAACAAGTGTTCCTATTGCTTCTAATGTGTCTTGGCAAGCCCCAGTACTTCACCATGTGCTTGAACAAGCGGGCAGCTTGCTCAGCCGAGCATTCCTTGGGTTCGAAAATGAAAATAGCATACTTGAAATACGAAATACCGGTCCACTACCATAAGGATCCAAATTGCACCCCTCACTCATGAGTAAACCCACGATAAAGCCCATGAAAACTCTCTCACGGCCTTCCGGGAATGGGGAGAGACTCTAAAAGTCCCTCGAGTGCTCTTTATTTGATGTTGTCTTGTTGGCACACGAGACAAGTCTTCACATTGGCCCTCACATCGCCATTCAAGTAAGACCAATAGTAGGAATATCCTACAAGAGCTAATGCACGGTGCACGCCTGGATGACCCGTCCACTTGCTATCATGACATTATTTCATGACTTCTTGCTGGAGGTTGGCATATGAAGGAACATAGATACGCTTACCCTTAGTCAGAATTAAGCAATCTTCTTCCCAAAATTGTCTTTCTTCCCCTCCTTGACAAGTTGACGATAGTTTAGGCGAGTGAATCGTGTTGGAGCCCCTCTTTGATGCGGTTTTGTAGGTTGCTTTGAGGCCAGATAATGCCAGCGAGTTCACCCTTGCGGCTCAAAACATCAGCCACTGAGTTGGCATGGCCTCCCTTGTACCCCATGACGTAATCAAACTCCGATAGGAAGTTTAGTCATCGAGCTTGCTTTGGAGTAAGCTTCTTTTGAGTTTGGAAGTAGCTTGTGGTGACATTGTCGGTCTGGATTACGAACTTAGTCCCGAGCAAGTAGTGTCTCCATGTGCGAAAACAATGCACTATCATGGTCATCTTCTTTTCTTGCACGTTGTACCGCCTCTTGGAGTCATTAAGCTTCGGGCTTTCAAACACAATGGTCATCTTGCATCAAGACTCCACTAATGGTGAAGCCGGAAGCATCGATGTGGAGTTCAAACGACTTGTTGAGGTCAGGGAGAGCAAGGACAGGCTCCTCAGTGATAGCCTTCTTTAAGGCATTAAAAGCTTGTTGACACTATTGGCTCCATATTTAATCTCTTTCTTCCTTCAATAAGTCGGTAAGAGGGCTGCAATGGCGTTTGTTAGAATGTATAAGGTTTTGATGATAACAAATCCAAGTGTTGTAGTAGTTGTTGTTGTTCCAAACAGGCTTTACCAACAGGGCCTTACTGTTGTTTTTCAATATATTAAAACTGCTTGACTAATGGTTTATCAAGAACAGGTACTCAAGTCAGCGATGTAAGAACAACCATGAGGAACAGGCTCTGTAAGGTGTTTGAAACATGTCCTGTGAAGTGTTTGAAGCATAGGATATAAGTGCAGCCGTGAGGAACAGGTTCTGTGAAGTGTTTGCAGCAGATTCGTCTCTCTACAAGATGACTAGTGGTTACAACAAGATGTCTTGATTTAATTTGGTTTTATATTTTTAGACTCTTGTTAATATGCCAATCAGAAACTCTTAACTTACCACTTACTTGAAACGGTTTTGTTTTCTTTTCGGTAAATATTTCGGATCACCCTTCAGAACAATCCTGGAAACAGGGTGATCAGGGTGTTTCCAGAATAAGCTGCGAAAAACTGTTTTGCACGATTTTTATCTTTTGGATTTTGAGCAGCTTCTTCAAGGATTTGCAAGAAAGATTTTTTATGGAGTATCTTACCCCTTATCCTAAAAACGGTTATTAAAATCTAAGGGGATTTGCAAAATCTTTTTTGAATAAAAAGAATATCCAATTTTTGGCAAGTGGATAAGGTTGTTGAGAAAAACATGGGCTAGTTGCTGAGAATCACCGCCTTATGCACACGGTTTAGGAAGTGTTTCCAGCTCATGTTTCCTCATCCCTTGTGGCTAAAGAATTCTATATTCTTTAGGGATTTTAGTTTCCAAAAATTTGAGGAATTGTTTTTCCAAGCACTATATAAAGTCGCTTCTTAGAACGATAGAAGCATCGGTTTTCAAAAAGAAAAATTCAGTGTTCATGAGCTTAAAAGTTTGAAAAGAAAACCGTGTCTAGTGAGTGAGTTATTTGAGCTTTCAAAGTTGGCATACTAGGATTTCATTGTACCCTATATTAGCTTAGTTGAGAAGCATTGTAATAGGGTGTTTTTTCTTTATACTCTTCTTTCACAAAAGTGAGTAGAGTGTGTGTCCAAATCAAGGGGATTTTGGACGTGGGGTAACTTGTCTTAGGGAAGACGGTTACGTGTGTTACAAGTTGTAACAAGGTGTGTTACTATTGTAACGTGTTTAGCCCGTTTAGTGAAGTGTGTAAATCCTACAGGAGGTAGGTCGTGGTTTTTTCACCTCAGTTGGGCTAGAGGTGTTTCCACGTAAAAAATCCTGTGTCCATTATTTCCGCACTTAATTTTGTTGAATTTTCGCTTCTGCACAACTCAGAAACAGTCTGTGCGAACAGGGTCTCAAGACTGTTTGCCAGCATATTGCGAAAATCGGACACCACAATTCACCCCCCTCTTGTGGTTGTGTACTCTCTAAATCAACAAGTGGTATCAGAGCAGGTTCTCCTTTGAAAGGCTAACACCTTTGAGAGATCCTTAAAGATGAGTACACCACAAGGCATGCTTGAAGGTCAATCCATAACTCGACCACCATATTTTAATGGCCAACACTATGGATGGTGGAAGAATAGAATGGAAAACTACATCCAAGTTGAGGATTATGAGTTGTGGATGCTCATCAAGAATGGACCACTCATCCCTAAGAAAATCACTGAAGATGGAAAGTCAATCCCCAAGGAGCCTAAAGAATTCAATACTGAAGATTACAAAATGATGGAGAAGAATGCCAAAGCCAAGAAACTTCTATATTTTGGCCTGGGCCCTATTGAATATACTCGCATATCTGAATGTGAGTCGGCCAAAGAAATCTGGGATGCTTTGCAAGTAGCTCACGAAGGGACCAATCAAGTAAAGCAATCCTAGATTGAATTGCTTATGGGAAAATATGAGCTGTTTGAGATGGGTGATCGGGAAAGTGTGATGGACATGTACACTCGCTTCACTCACATAACGAATGAGCCAAAATCCTAGGGAAAATCCTTCACCACCGAAGAATTGGTGAGGAAGATCCTAAGAATTTTACCTCATTCTTGGGAAGCGAAAGTAACGGCCATCGAAGAAGCTAAAGACATGAACAAGATCACCCTAAATGAGCTGATTGGCAACCTCCAAACGTATGAACTTAGGAAAAATTCTCAACAGAAAGATGAGACAAAGAGAGATCGAGGTCTTGCACTAAAGGCCTTAGAAGATGATTCTGATTCTAATGAGGAGGAGATTGCCATGATCACTCAAAAGTTCAAGATGTTCTTCAAGAAAGTCAAAGAAAATAGCAAAAGGAAGGACTTCAGCAAGGCCAGGAACACCTCTCGGGAACAGTTCTCCGGGTGTTTCAAGTGTGGCAAACTGGATCACATTGTGAGAAACTGCCCACTACACAAGGAAGAACAAGAACCCTAACACCCTAGAAAACAGGGGAGGAAACAGGGTGTAAGCAGCTCAGCGAAAAGGTTCTCAAAAGCTATGCTCGTGGCCTGGGGAGACTCAAGCGAGGATGAGGAAGGGTCTGAAGCTGGGGAAGCTGATGCAGCACTCATGGCAAGAAGTGACACTGATTCAGATGATGAATCAACAGACAGTCTGACTCAACTCAAGAACAAGGTACGGGGTCTAAATAAATCAACTCTTGAGGAATTAGTGTACACTATAATGGATATATCTGCTGAATTAAAAAGGGATGTTCGAGATCTAGAACTTGAAAATGAAACCCTTAAATTAGAAAAACTTGAAGTTGACAAAGAAACTCTTGCCTTGCATGAAAACATCAATGTGCTTAAAGAAACTCTACTCATGAAAGAAGAGACTTGTTCCACTAAATTGACTGAGCTGGAAAAAGAATCCCTTGACTTAAAAGGTAAGGTCGAGTCCTTGCTTGTAGAAAATAAAAACTTGCTTGAGAAAATGAAACAAATGGAATCAGACCTTACCACAAACAAGCTCTGAAACAGGTCCTCACAAGCACTTGAATGGTTAAACACCCATCATAGTCGAAATAGAGGAGGACTAGGTTTTGTGCCTAAGATGACCTATCCAGTGAATAGAAAATATGTAGGATTATCTGAGAATATTGTATGTTATCACTGTGGTAAAACGGGTCATTACCGTTATACTTGTCCCTCAAAAAAGTATGCCATTAAAAGGAACTCAGTGTATGTAAAACAAATATGGGTTAGGAAAGATGAGATTTGTACCTCTAAAGGAATGGAACCCAAGTGGATCTGGGTTCCCAAAACTAACCCTTGATTTGTTTTGCAGGCTGAAGTAAGAGAGAACAACCCAGCAAACAACCCAGCAAACAGTGCAGGGAACAGTCTAGGGAACAAGCAGTTGTGGTATGTTGACAGTGGGTGTTCGAGGTATATGACTGGTGAAAGATCCAATTTTCTCTCACTTACAGCTTCAGAAGGTGGGAGTGTGGCATTCGGAAACGGCAAATCCGGGACAATTATCGGCATAGGTAAGATAGGAAGAAGACTTCGAACTAGGTCTTGTTAGAAAAGACGTGCTGCTTCAAGGTGAACAAGGTAAGGATCAATTGGAGGGAGCAAGGTCTGAGGCTGTTCTTCAGAAGGTGGGAGTGTGGCATTTGGAAACGGCAAATCCAGGACAATTATCGGCATAGGTAAGATAGGAAGAAGACTTCGAACTAGGTCTTGTTAGAAAAGACGTGCTGCTTCAAGGTGAACAAGGTAAGGATCAATTGGAAGGAGCAAGGTCTGAAGTTGTTCTTCAGGAAGGTAAGCAAGGTGTGAACCAAACAGGAGAAAACAGGGTGGAACCTTGTTCGGGACAACACCAGCCGAATCCTTCAGGGATAAATCCAGGAACAAGCTCCCAAACAGGCTCGAGAACAGGTTCTGAACCTGTTTCACCGGGTATTCCAGCTAGGATGGAGAGCGAGTCTGTGAACCCACTTTCACCACGATCATGGAAATACCAAAGTTCACACCCTCTTGATCAAATTTTGTCTGATATTAATGCAGGAGTTCAAACTAGATCTAGGCTTAAAAATTTCTGTGCTTTCTATGCTTTTCTCTCAAAAATTGAGCCTAAGAATATTAATGAAGCTCTTGCAGATTCAGATTGGGTCACAGTCATGCAAGAAGAACTCCGTCAGTTCGAAAGGAACAAGATATGGCACCTTGTGCCACGGCCAGAGGATAGAACAATCATTAGAACCAAGTGGGTGTTCCGTAACAAGCTAGATGAGTGCGGAACAGTCACTAGGAACAAGGCCCGACTGGTGGTTCAAGGCTACAACGAAGAAGAGGGAATTGATTATGAAGAGACCTTTGCACTTGTTGCAAGGATGGAAGCCATTCGAATTTTGATAGCTTTTGCAGCCCACATGGAGATCAAGTTGTATCAAATGAATGTCAAAAGTTTCTTCGTTGATAGGAAAAGAACCTCAGGTATGGCTCACTTTCTTGGACCTTGTTTGGTATCTTGGGCAACCAAGAAACAACTCTCTGTTGCCTTGTCCACAGCAGAAGCTGAATATGTGGCAGCTGCATCTTGCTGTGCTCAGTTATTATGGATAAGACAACAACTCAAGGACTTTTGTATTGACATAGGATGCATTCCTATTTATTGTGACAATACAAGTGCAATTAACATTGCCAAAAATCCATGTCAACACAAAAGAACAAAACATATTGACATTCGTCATCATTTCTTAAGAGACAATGTTGAAAAAGGAGTGATCTCAATGAATTTCTGTGCCACTAAAAATCAATTTGCTGACATATTCACCAAGGCATTGAGTAGAGAACAATTTGAAAGGAATAGACTCGAACTTGGTTTAATTAGAACAACCTGACCATCCTGTTCTCTCACCCTGTTTGCAAAATTTAAAAGTTACGGGTACAACATGTTAAAATTTTTTGTTTGCAATCAACTTCTGTGCTATGTTTAGCATATGTGAGGTTTGCAACCTGCTGACACTTGTTGAGGTCTAATGAGATTGCCCTTATTGTCCCATGTTACCGAGCAAGTAACCTCAAGAACAAGCACCAGGAACAGGTACGCCTCTTGTTTGTCAAATGTGTGCAACAAATTGAGAATTGCCTAACATCTTCCCGAGGCATGCGCGGCCTAATTTAATGCTAAAGCCCGTTGCAAAACGGGCAAAATCTTTAAAAGATTTTGCACGCTTCTCTTTCTTTAAAATCTCTCTTCAAACTTGCTTCAAATCTCTCACTTCTACCACAATCCTTCGTGCTCTGAAATCCTGTTCAAGAAACGCTAATCTCTCTCATCTCTCTGGAAAAATGGCGTCCCCCATCAGCACTGAGAGCTCCTCGACCGTGACTCAGGGCAATAGGTCACCAAGCACAGCTTTGCAAACAGCCACAGCCCTGTTTGCTCCTACACAATTTCTGACGGCTCTCATGGAAGGTAAAACTACTGAACCTCCTCGACCCATTGTCTATAAACCTTTTGGGTTTTTGAAGAGCATAGACCTTAGAACAGTGGATCTAAAATTGGAAGACATCCCCTATAAATTTGGATGGGATTTGATTTTGTTTGGTGAACTGGGCGCATGTCAAACCCAAGAACCTGTTGGGGCATCTGAAAGGGAAATTGGGGCTTTAGATGACCTCTTTCTGTTTGACCATGGCCTAGATGACATCAATTCGTTCGGGCTGTTTCCAGAGCAGGAAACAGGGGCCGGAACAGGGCTTGAGGTTTTTAGGGATGACCTAGGGGAGGATTTATCAAAAGAAGAAGGGGGAAGTAGTGGTCAAATGGAGGAGTCTCCTGTCAAGCCTGCACAAGCCACATCGGTAACACAAATCGGTGAGAAACGCAAAAGGTACAAAATTATGGCTAGGCGTACTAGAATGCTAAGAACACGATCACCATCAAGGCCTCAAAGTGGCCAGACTGAAGAATCCTCAAACAATGAAACCCCTGTTAAACCAAAACCACAAATCCCCTCTTCGGCTAAACCCACAAACAGGCCAACTCGAAAATCAGCCCGAATTGCTTTCCAATCCACGCCTCGACCTGCCAAACAGACATCCCCTGTTGTTGAGGAAATTGATTCCTCCTCTGAGCCTTCATCAGATAGCGACACTAAGAACACATCCTTCAAACAGGGCACTCCTGTGTTCTCAGAGTCCTCAGAGGATAAGCCTCTGCCTACACCAAA
Organism: Carnegiea gigantea; assembly: GCA_029747015.1. NCBI lineage: Eukaryota > Viridiplantae > Streptophyta > Magnoliopsida > Caryophyllales > Cactaceae > Carnegiea > Carnegiea gigantea. The sequence goes on along the minus strand of JAKOGI010002055.1, from coordinate 78,020 downwards.
ATCAACCTCCACTTTACCCTCCAAACCATCACCCCTCAAAACTCCCAAGAGAAAAGCCTCTCTCAAACACGCCACCACCCAAGACTCTCCTACTGAGCCCCAACCTAAAAGAGTCAAGAAGTCTACCCCGTCTGCAATCTCAGCCAAACTGACCCAACTGCTTCAGAGACGGGTAGTCAGGGGCAAAATTATCAAGGTAAAATATTTTGAGGAACAGGGTCTGGGGGTGTTTCTGCACAAGCTGCGTGCACAGGGGTGGTATGAGCTGTTTACAAACACCCAGTTGGGGTGTTTTGTACATGAGTTGGCAGAGTTCTATGCCAACTGCACTGTCACCGAAGGAGTGGTGACAAGTATTGTTAGTGGGAAGCAGCTTCGCTTTGATGCGAAGACATTAGGGGAAATTCTGGGGATTCTTTCCACGGGCTTTGATATATATGTGAGGGAAGACAAGACTATTCTAGGGACAGCCAGGCTGCTGAAGCTCTCCCAAAATTTAGCCAGCAATCAAGCCTCCAAACACCCAACTCCGTGAAGAAAGGGGACATGACATCGCTTCATCAATTGATATTCTGGTTTATCATCAAGAATGTCATCCCCAAGGGCCAGGGTCGCAATCTTGCTAATGCCATGGATCAATGTTTGATGGATCTGATGGACAAGGAAGAGCAAATCAACCTTCCTGCCATCATGATTCGCTACATAGCAAGAATTGCAAACACCTCTAAGGAACATAACCTGGGATACGGCTTCTTCCTGACTAGTGTGTTTGAGCACTTTGAGGTGACTCTGCAGAAGAAGGTGGGCGCTCAGTTCATTGATGAGATTGGGAGTAACACCCTTATGGGGTGTGGATACACTTTGGTTGAGGGGTCTACCTCAGAACAGGGGACCAGAACACCCCGTCCTCCTGTTCCTGACAGTTCCTCAGTCAAGCTTGAGGCTGCTTTGGAAGAAAACTCTCGACTCAGTGCTGAGCTTACTGCTATAAAGGCTGCCCTGGATGAGGAAAAGGCTCTCAATGCAAAACGCCATGAAGATATCCTCGCCCTTCTCTCTTCCCTCTCAGCAAAATTTTCCCCTTCTGCTCTCTGATCACCCCCCATATGTTGTTCTCATAGCCTGTTCTCACTTTTCTTGGTTATCCTCTCTTGCTAGTTTGTACTTTCTGTTGCACTCGTTTGGTGAATGACAGGTTATCTTGTATTTTGATTGGCTTTGCCTTGCTTGCTTTCTGTTGTGAATTGCTTGTGTGTGACTAGGATGGCCAATCTCATTACCATACCAACACACTTGAGTGTATCGCCTGTTGACTTTCCTCCATTACCCAAGTGGTGGTGATAGCAAACACCCTATGTTTGACTGTTCGCCCCTACTTTTTAATGATGCCAAAAGGGGGAAGATAGGTTGACCAATATTGTTTTAGTTTTGCCATGGACGAGTTAAAATTCTTACACTTTTTCGATACTAACTGCTTTATGTGAATTGTCGGTCCTATAAATAATTGGCACTAATCACTTCAATTGTCCTTGAAAGTAAATATGGTCACTTGGTTTGTCATCATCAAAAAGGGGGAATTTGTTAGAATGTATAAGGTTTTGATGATAACAAATCCAAGTGTTGTAGTAGTTGTTGTTGTTCCAAACAGGCTTTACCAACAGGGCCTTACTGCTGTTTTTCAATATATTAAAACTGCTTGACTACTGGTGTATCAAGAACAGGTACTCAAGTCAGCGATGTAAGAATAACCATGAGGAACAGGCTCTGTAAGGTGTTTGAAACATATCCTGTGAAGTGTTTGAAGCATAGGATATAAGTGCAGCCGTGAGGAACAGGTTCTGTGAAGTGTTTGCAGCAGATTCGTCTCTCTACAAGATGACTAGTGGTTACAACACGATGTCTTGATTTAATTTGGTTTTATATTTTTAGACTCTTGTTAATATGCCAATCAGAAACTCTTAACTTACCACTTACTTGAAACGGTTTTGTTTTCTTTTGGTAAATATTTCGGATCACCCTTCAGAACAATCCTGGAAACAGGGTGATCAGGGTGTTTCCAGAATAAGCTGCGAAAAAACTGTTTTGCACGATTTTTATCTTTTGGATTTTGAGCAGCTTCTTCAAGGATTTGCAAGAAAGATTTTTTATGGAGTATCTTACCCCTTATCCTAAAAACGGTTATTAAAATCTAAGGGGATTTGCAAAATCTTTTTTGAATAAAAAGAATATCCAATTTTTGGCAAGTGGATAAGGTTGTTGAGAAAAACATGGGCTAGTTGCTGAGAATCACCGCCTTATGCACACGGTTTAGGAAGTGTTTCCAGCTCATGTTTCCTCATCCCTTGTGGCTAAAGAATTCTATATTCTTTAGGGATTTTAGTTTCCAAAAATTTGAGGAATTGTTTTTCCAAGCACTATATAAAGTCGCTTCTTAGAACGATAGAAGCATCGGTTTTTAAAAAGAAAAATTCAGTGTTCATGAGCTTAAAAGTTTGAAAAGAAAACCGTGTCTAGTGAGTGAGTTATTTGAGCTTTCAAAGTTGGCATACTAGGATTTCATTGTACCCTATATTAGCTTAGTTGAGAAGCATTGTAATAGGGTGTTTTTTCTTTATACTCTTCTTTCACAAAAGTAAGTAGAGTGTGTGTCCAAATCAAGGGGATTTTGGACGTGGGGTAACTTGTCTTAGGAAAGACGGTTACGTGTGTTACAAGTTGTAACAAGGTGTGTTACTATTGTAACGTGTTTAGCCCGTTTAGTGAAGTGTGTAAATCCTACAGGAGGTAGGTCGTGGTTTTTTCACCTCAGTTGGGCTAGAGGTGTTTCTACGTAAAAAATCCTGTGTCCATTATTTCCGCACTTAATTTTGTTGAATTTTCGCTTCTGCACAACTCAGAAACAGTCTGTGTGAACAGGGTCTCAAGACTGTTTGCCAGCATATTGCGAAAATCGGACACTACAATTCACCCCCCTCTTGTGGTTGTGTACTCTCTAAATCAACAGCGTTAGCCCTTGATGAAGCGGCGATAGTAGCCAAGGAAGAATCTTAACTTATTAACTTTAATTGGTTGCTCCCATTTAAGAATGACCTTCACCTTTACTGGGTCCATGCGAAGCTTGCCGTTGCCCATGATGTGACCCAAGAAAGGCACATCTTCTTATGTGAAGGAGCACTTCTTTTTCCTGACATAAAGCTCTTTGTCCCTCAAGTTTCGAAGCACTTCCCACAAGTGTCCCACATGCTCCTCCAAATACTTGTTGTAAATGACAAGGTCATTAAGATAAACAACAATGAAGCAATCAAGAAAAGGAGCAAATACCTTGTTTACAAGTGTGCAAGACATAGCCGATGAATTTGTGAGGGGTCAAAGGGAATGAAGTAGCTCTGGAGGTGCCATGCGATAAAGGCCAAATGTGGGTGGCTTAGCCTTCGACTCTAACTCAATGGCATGATTTACTTCTCTACTTCAGGGAAGTTGTAACTCGGCGGACGTGACATCCTTGAATTTGTCTAGCACCTCTTGGACGGCTTGGGTGCTTGAACTTCCTTGGCCTCCTCCATGAGCTTGAGAGTAATAAGGAACGTGGGCTCCTTCTTCTTAATGCCATTGGAGAATTGAAGAGCGAAGAACATCTCGCATTCATTAGTCTCCCTCTTCATAGGAACAATACAAGGTCGTACTATCTCCATGATGCACGTAGTGTTTGTGTAAGGTACTAAGAATGCCTCCACTGTGTCGAAGAAATAGATTCTCCAATAGAATTTCATGTCATCTAAAGGGGCAACGGTGATGTCAACCTTACCTTTTCACTAGCTGATTTGAATATAGTTGTCTCGAGTAACACCATCGATCAGGACGCTCCATACATTAACTCCCTTCACAAAGCCTCTCTACTTGGTATAGGGAATGCTAATCTCGTCGGCGAGCTCCTTGTCCATATATACAGTGTTGGCTCCCATATCTAACATCGCTTGTAGTGGCTTGCCATTGATCATGGTTTCCACGTACATTTGCCCATGAGGTTGCCCTTCCACCTTCGCTTGGATGACATTGAGTAACTTCATGGAAGCTAACTTCATTTCCTATTCTAGCCTCTCTTCCTCCTAGACAAGAGTGGCAAGCGTACCCTACTTTAGACGAAGACCTGGTGAGGTCAATTGCATAAGAAACATGAAATCTTCTTCGGAGGCTTATCCTTTTTGCCTTTCCCCTTGTCTTTGGATGCACGGCTTGTTCTACCAAGAAGACTTATTCCAGTCTCCCCCCTTACTAGCACCATCAGTCTTCTTACTTTGTCCCTTTAAGGACTCTTTCTTGAGCTTGATCAAGGATTTGGCGGTGGAAACTGCAGAGGTAAGGTCTTGCACACCACATCTCTTGAGTTACATCTTGGCCCAACCACATATGCCATCGAGGAAGCAAAAGAGGGCATCTTTCTTCACCTTGCTTGAGATTTCCAAGAGAAACACTTGGAACTCCTTGACATACTCTCATTACTCTCAAATATGACCCTCTTTGTGTTGGAGGCATCATAACTTGGCCATTGCCTCATTCTCGGCATCCTCAGGATAGAATTGCTTCTTGAGCTCTATCTTGAACTCATCTCAAGTGTTGATAGGATCAGATCCTTACTTGACCTCATCACACCTATGACGCTATGAACAAGAGCTATATCTTTAAGAAAGAAGGAAGCATTACTAACTTTTTGAGTATCCTCCTTGATGCCCGTTACCCTGAAATACCTTAAGTGCCAAAAGAAAGTTATCATTCTTCATCGAACTCCTAACCTTATAGAAGGTAGAAGGCATGGGTGCATTCACCTTCGAAGTGGTGGACACTTGGACGGATCCAGCATTGGCCACCGCGGCCATGCAGCCCTTAATTGTGCTTCCAAAGCCTCGAACATCGCCTCGTAGGCCTTAACCTCGACCTTACAAGCTTGGAGTTCACCATCCTTAGTGGCCTCCAACACTTGAAAGGCTTGGATCTCCTTGTTGAAGTTGACCACAATGGATTCACTGCCGCTTGCATCTCCCATCTAAGCTCTTCAATGTCCCCCTCCAACTTAAGTTCCTCGAGCGCTTGTCCATATTATCAACCGCACCCATTACGGTAGACATAGAAGTGTTAATCTCTAGTAACCTTTCCTCTATAGAGGCCACCACATTCTTGTTCTTCTTCTTGTATTTCTTTCCACCTTGTTGAGGGTTGCCGACATAGGTTACACATGAAGCCATGGTGATATCCCAAACTAGGCTTTGATACCAACTGTCACAGATTGATTATTCACACAAACTCTAGCCTATGTGACGCTAGCAAACTCACTTGAAACCTACCCTTAGTTCGCTAGTAAGCCACTAGTGATGCTTGACTTAGACTTGAGAAGTTAAGTACGCACTCATGCACACAAGGGAACTTAGTAAAGAAAGTGGACACAAGCTACTTTGAGTAAATATCTTATATTGTATTACACCTAGATTACTTGGTGTACAAATGAGCCCCATTCGGGGCATGTGTACATATCCATCTCTTCAATGGATGGTGGAGATCGATTTAATCAAACGGCTAATACTACATATCTAAAATATTCTATACAAATATTTAAGATTCTACATAAGTATAGAATTGTGTGGAACACTATAGAATACTCTAGAAAGCGTTCTAGAGAAATCTGGAGAAATCTGGGCCATTCTAGAGTGGTCTGTAACAATAGACACAAACACAAGCACCCAATATTATCAATTGTAAGCCTAAACTACTTTAAGATACCATTCTTTTTCCAACTTTGTTGCTTTGGTGCCTAAATGGGTTACATGGTTGTCTAGCCAAACCACTAACAACATCCATTATGCAGAAGGAAATCTTTTACAGTTGAAAGGGAATTGTAATCTTGCAATCACTTATCCAACCATTGAGATTTTGAATTGTTAAGTAATTTATCACTTGTACTAAAATGTGAGCATTCAAAACAAGAAAGAAAAAAGCTAATTTAATGTAGTACCGTCATGGTTTAGCTAATTTGATGTACTTTTAAAATCTAAAATACAAATAATTGCCTTCTATTTATCCTTATTTCATGTGTTATGCATCGTTGCTTACTACTTTAAATTTTAGTTAGTATGAGCAGAATACCTATTCTTTTTCACTTTATATTAATTATTCTAATATTTATTTTAGCTATGTATTGAACCCATCTCAATTATTGATGACAAGGACTTGTATTAATGGTGGTGGAGGGAGGTGGGGATGAGATAGAGAGTGGGGATGATGGGCATTGAGCTTGTCAAGAAGTGATTTGCATTCGTGAGCAACCATGGCATAACTATTTTATGACATGACCTGTTCTTGACGATCCCCAAAATGGGGCCGAGATCTACTGTAGCCAAGAATTGGCTTCTGAAAAAGCCATTCCTGATAGACATGGGTCATGATAAGTTATTAGAATATGAGTAATTTAACAAGAATTAGGGAATTCTCGCGACTAATTAGACTTAATGAGTTCTGCTTAGATTTTTTTTTTTTTGGGGGGAGGGGGGAGATTGAGATCGTGGATTTGAGTTGTCTCAAGGCAATCTCTAATGGGAATAGCTCTCTTGGTGTACTCCAACAATTGTTATATGTCACTCTTTGGACTTGAGAAAAAGGCTCCTACTCAACTAGCCTGCATATTTAAACCCGAAAGTGTCATTTCTTACTCATTTCAACATAGCTCCTTTCTCTATTATCTCTTTTCCCCCCTTTCTCTCTCTTTTAGAATTCATTTGATTTCGCATCATGGAAGACTCCATACTCCATGACCATATTCATCATCAGGTACTTCGCTTTTCCTCAATAAAACACCCTAAATCAACCTCGATTTCGCTGATTTTTGCTCTAGAATTGAATTAATCTCTCTGATCAAAGCTCTAGTTTGTTCACAACTTCCTTCTTTCTAATGTTTGTAGAAGCTACGATGGCCGAATATGGAGGTGCGGAATCTGATGGCTTGGATAGGGAGGAGATTGGATGCCATTGATAGGGAGAGAGTCTTCCATTGCTAAAGCATGTATGTTCTCTACAATTACTATAGTGGCAATATTCAAGTAAGGTTATGATCTTTGACAAATTTTTTATTTATGAAAGTTCATTTATCATAGTTGACTTGATTGTTCTTGAATTTTAGTGATGAATACTTTCTTCTTTTTTTTTGGGTTAAAAATGATGAATATTTCTGTCTTGAGATATTTAAACAAATTCATATTAAATACGCGTTTTATTTATGAATTTCTAGTTAATGACAAATTTTGAAATTTTAGGGATAAATATTTATTTATTTTGATGAATTTGTAAATCTCAATGATGAGTATTTTACTACTTGTTCCAGTTGTTTAGTGATTTTACTAATTGTGTTTGCTTAGATGAATTTTTAAATTTTAATGATGAAATTGTTCTATTTTTATGAAAACTGGGAAGATTTGACGCAGCTTTGCAATGATGTTGGTGTTTTTAATCTGAAGTAGGAAATGAGTGCTAGAATTTGATTTATCGAGTTTGCTTGAATTAGTTCTTGATGAATTTTTAAATTTTAGTGATGAGTATTTGTTTGTTTTGATGATCTTTTAAATTTAAATGACGTATTTTTTGGTTTTGATTAATTTTTAAATTTTAGCAATGTTTTTTTTATTATTATGTATTTGGACTATCTGATGTTGATTATTCATTTTTATACATTAATTTTAGTGAAGAATGTTTATTTGTCATCGATGAATTTATGTGGACGACTAAGCAACAAAAATCAATGTTGGTTCCTAGTAGATTGACTCATGCATATGTAGAGAGCAATGGTGAATATTCGCAGAAGATGATGAACATTGAAAAATGCATATATATTTTTGAAAATGGAGTAATCGCATTTAGGTACGCTCACGTTTTAGCTTTTCATTTTTTTAACCCTGAGCTTTTCGAATTAATATTTTAGTACCTCCATGTTTATGTAATTTAATTTTTAGGTACCTTCTGTTTTTTCTTAAGTCTCTGAAGTTTTAAAAATTTACAATTTAACCCTAATATTTAAAAACTTACTTTTGAAAATTTTAATTTTGTGCATGTGCATTTTCTCCCATTAAGTAATATTTTTGATCCTCTTTCATTTGGTATTAGAGTCATGTGATCAAAAATAATTAAAATTATTAAGCTAATTAATGAATGATTAAGCTAATTAACTGTGGTTAATGCTTGAATCATCACTTGCATGCCCTGGTCCTAATTATTCACATATTGTTCACTCATCAGAAAGTAATAGCTCATTAGCACCTCAATTAAACTATATCACTGATATAGTTTTAGAACTAAAAGTAGAATTAGCTAAAATTAAGACTGAACTCAAGGAGCTTAAGAATCAGATAACTGTAGTCCATCTTTCTCTTATTAACGAAGTTAGGCATAGCGAAAAAGTTACTCCCAGTATTAGTACTCTTTTTCTGGATAAATATCCTTTTCAAAACCCAAAAAATAAGATTTCATTTCCTTTATAAGAGATAAAAATTTAAAAAGAAGTAGGAGAAAAATCTGATGAAAAAACGACTGAAAAGAAAGAAAAAGGAAATGGAGTATAAGTAAAATGAACTACAAAAGATGTTTGAAAAAGAACAAAACCCAGGAGAATTAAACAAAATCATGAGCGTCATTAGAGATAAATATGACATTTTATCTGATGAAAATAAAGAAACTAATAATGTCTAATTAGAAGAAGAAATATATCAGTAAATGAATCTGATTAAATTAGAAGATCTCAATGTATCACCATTAGAAGAAATTAGAAGAAAACTGGATAAAAAATATGGTAAAATGACTACTGAAGATCAGATTAATGAGATCGGTGAATAACCCGACTTAGGTGAAACAGAAATCAATCTAGTTAACAATATCGTTCTTAAACCTGAAGAATTTGGTGAACCTTCTAGAAGAAATACTCATTTCTTAAAACCTAGATACGGCCCATCATGACATACAAGTTATTTTTCCTTTGGGTTCATCCCAAGGAAAACCACAACCATTGAAGAAATTAGCCTTACCCTAATTAGTCAAACAGGATATATCTTAAACATTGATAAAGCCCATAATAGAAAAGAAATATTTGAGCACTGAAAAAGAGGAATGAATAGTATCTTAAACCTAAACAATACATAGACTGCTGCAAATTTTCTAAATTATATCGAACATAATTTTTCTGACACTGTAGCTGACTGGTATGAATCATTAAGCCAAAAGGGTAAAAATACATAAGAATAATAGAAACACCAGATGTTATGTTCAGAAATTTATGTAAGGAAATAGAAACTGAATTCATTGGAGCTAAACTTGATTCTGAAGAGAGAGCAAGAGAATGGCAAAGAAAAATTAACAACATAGAATTATAGGACATGAGATATCTTGAAAATTATATTGCTGAATTCAGTGAGTATTATTACAAAATTGGGCATAATGAAATCAATCTTGGTATGTTCTATGACAAATTGCCATATCTGATAAATTCCATAATTAATGAAAAATACATGGATTGGCTTGAACGAACAAACCGTTGTTGACACCCTTGGCTCAAGAATTTCGTATTTACGAAAATGAGTCAATGAACAATGTTTTGATCTCCAGAAGCAGAAGAAGATAAAGAAGCAATTCTTAACTTGCTGGGATTCACCTAATAAATGGGGAAAAGAACCTGAAAAATGAAGGAAAAGAAAATTCTATAAGAAAAAGAGCTTTAACAAGCAGAGAGGTGAAAAATATAGAAGAAAATATTATAACAAACCAAGTCCTTAAAAACGAAGATTTTTTAGGAAGACCGCTTACTGTTCCACAGGAAAAAACAACTGCAAATGTTGGGCATGTGGAGAAGTAGGGCATTATGCTAATGAAGGCAAAAATAGGAAGAATAACAAACTGATTGAAATCTTTAAAAACCTAGATTATGTTGAGCTTAGTGAAGATGAGGTATTAGAACTAGCCCTAAGTAATAACAAAGGAATTGTTGAAATTATAATGGACAATGAATATGAAGAAAGTGATTATGAAGAAACAAGTCATATGATGGAAAGTAGTTCGGTTAGCCTTGGTGATCTTCAAGGAAAAGAGTTTGTGGTAGACAACGATCATGAGGAAGCAAAGGAGATTGAGTTCTTTCTATAATCCAAAAAGATATGATCTATAAAAAATTCATCTTTCAATTAAAAAGCAAATACGTATATGAAATGATGGAAGAAGATATTGAGATAAAGGATTGTGAGTATGACGTTGGAGAAGTTAATCTCATTAATTGGGAAAACATCCCTTAAGCAAGACAAAGATAGAAAGTATAGGTATATTCATATCGGAAGTGTTCAAGTTCAAATCACTCCATTATAATGTTATGGTAAATATATTGATCTTTATGCTTTACTCTGTGATATTAAGCATATCAAATTCAATAATCAAATTATCATAGGGGTAAAAGTCAATTTACATAATGGGCCAATAGGATTCAATTGTCGACCCGGATATTATGTGAGTTTAAAAGATGATTTGCTAAAAACTTCCTATGCCTTAGAATAAAAACAGTTGGGATGGATATGAAAAGAAGAAGATATCCTTTAATGATATTTTGAAAAATTATCTACAAATTAGATAATACAATAGAGTCTAAGACTATGGTAATAATGATAGAGGCAGAAAAATTTGAAAGTCCTACCCCTATGCAAAAGATCCAGAGGATTAAATTCAATCCCCAGGAGATAAAAATCGACCATTCATGGATATCTAGCTTTGCCAACCCTACAAAGATCAATAAGAACAATATAATAAAAATTGATGAGGAGGATAAAATCACCATTAAATTCCAATTATTAAGAAGAATGAGTACAAGATCAGATTGGGAAGAAGGATCTTCATTAGCTAAAGAAGAACTTAAAGAAGATGACACAATTAGCAGGACCAGTGAGACGAGTAGAATAAGTTTTGAAGCTGCAAGGCTTAATATAAATTGAATTATGAGTCTAAATAGAAAGGTTACTGGGTACAAAATAAGAGCTGTTAGTGAACCAATTTATGAGGGCGAATTAGTCAAAAATATAACTATGAAGATATGTTATGAAGTCATCAACACAAATCCTAATAGCATTTATATCCCAATACACATATGCTTAGAGGGATATAATAAATATGAGTTGTGTGCATACATAGATAGTGGTTGTTCTGTATGCTTTGGAAAAAGATGATTATTTCCAGAGTTTATGTGGAAAAAAATTAAAAATCCTTTACAAATGAGCCATAATGAGGCAATAGAAGGGCTATCCATAGAATTAGGAGGAATCCAATGCATTATATCAGTTTTATAGGCTACTGATAAATCCTCTCACGATATGATTATTGGAAATAATTTTCAGAGATTATATTCTCCATGTACACAGATCATAAACCAGATAATATTCACAATTAATGGTCACTCAGTCCCTATTGAAAAATTAAGTAAGCCTTACACTCATCAAAAAATTAAGTTTACACGCAGCCAATCTGGTGAGAAGGTAATGCCAGCACAGCATGAAGTAGCAATAACAATTTCATTACTTGAGTTATCTATTAAAGAGCAGATTGTTGAACAACGAGAGAAGCTATGCAAAGAACTCTACTCTGATAATCCTCTACAATTTTAGGATAAAGATAAAACATTTGCTAAAATCACTTTATTAAATCCCAGCACTATTATCCGAGTTAAACAAATGGCGTATACACACCAAGATATTCAAGAGTTTAATAAACAAATCAAAGAACTTTTGGATAAGAGATTAATCAGAAATAGCAACAGTCCCCACACCACTCCCACTTTCATGATAAGAAATCATGCAGAAGAAAAAAGAGGAAAAGCTAGAATGGTAATCAATTACAAAGAGCTTAACGATAATACTGTCTTTGATGGCTACTATATTCCTAACAAAACAGTCCTTTTTAATAGAATTCAAGGAGCTTCTTGGTTCTCGAAAATGGATTGCAAAAGCGGTTATTGGCAGATTAAAATGGATGAGAAAAGTATTCCTTTAACAGCATTTAGTGCACCACAAGGACATTATGAATGGATAGTGATGCTATTTGGTCTTAAAAAGGCACCTTAAATATTTCAAAAAAGAATGGATAATATCTTCAAAGATCTTAATCATTGTTGCTTAGTTTATATTGATGATATCTGTTAGAATATATAAGGTTTTGATGATAACAAATCCAAGTGTTGTAGTTGTTATTGTTGTTCCAAACAGGCTTTACCAACAGGGTCTTACTGCTGTTCTTCAATATATTAAAACTGCTTGACTAATGGTTTATCAAGAACAGGTACTCAAGTCAGCGATGTAAGAACAACCAAGAAGAACAGGCTCTGTAAGGTGTTTTGAAGCATATCCTGTGAAGTGTTTGAAACATAAGATATGTGCAGCTGTGACAAACAGGTTCCGTGCGGTGTTTGAAGCATATTCTGTGAAGTGTTTGCAGCAAAGTCGTTCTACAAGATGACTAATAGTTACAACAAGATGTCTTGGTTTGATTTGGTTTTATATTTTTAGACTCTTGTTAATATGCCAATTAGAAAGTTTTAATTTACCACTCACTGGAAACGGTTTTGCTTTTCGGAAAATATTTCGGATCACCTTTCAGAACAACCCTCGGAACAGGGCGATCAGGGTGTTTCCCGAATAAGCTGCGAAAAACTGCTTTGCATGATTTTATCTTTAGGATTTTGAGCTGCTTCTCCAAAGATTTGCAAGAAAGATTTTTCTATGGAGTATCTTATTTCTTACCCTAAAAACGGTTATCAAAAATCTTAAGGGATTTGCAAAATCTTTTTGAATAAAAAGAATATCCAATTTTTGGCAAGTGGATAAGGTAGTTGAGAAAAACATGGGCTAGCTGCTAAAGAACACCGCCTTATGCACGCGGTTCAGGAAGTGTTTTCAGCTCATGTCACCTTACCCCTTATAGCTAAAGGATTCTATTTTCTCTAGGATTTTAGTTTCCAAAAATTTCAGAAATAGTTTTTCCATCCCTTGTGGGTAAAGGATTCTATATTCTTCAGATTTTTTAGTTTCCAAAAATTTGATGAATTGTTTTCCAAGCACTATAAAAGGCGGCTTCTTACAATCTTGGAGACATCGGTTTTCAAAGAGAAAAAAATCTGAGTTCATGAGCTAAAACGTTTGAAAAGAAAACCGAGCCTTGTGAGTGAATTAATTGAGCTTTCAAAGTTGGCATACTAGGACTTCATTGTACCCTATATTAGCTTAGTTGAGAAGCATTGTAATAGGGAGTTTTTTCTTTACATTCTTCTTTCACAAGAGTGAGTAGAGTGTGTGTCCAAATCAAGGGGATTTTGGACGTGGGATAACTTGTCTTAGGGAAGACAGGTTACGTGTGTTACAAGTTGTAACAAGGTGTGTTACTATTGTAACGTGATTAGCCCGTTTAGTGAAGTGTTTAAATCCTACACGAGGTAGGTCGTGGTTTTTAACCTCAGTTGGGCTAGAGGTGTTTTCCACGTAAAAATCCTGTGTCCATTATTTCCGCATTCAATTTTGTTGGATTTTCGCTTCTGCTTATCTCAGAAACAACCTGTGCGAACAGGGTCTAAGACTGTTTGTCAGCAACTTGCGAAAATCGGACACCACAATTCACCCCCCTCTTGTGGTTGTGTACTCTCTAATTCAACAAGTGGTATCAGAGCAGGTTCTCCTTTGAAAAGCTAACACCTTTGAGAGATCCTTGAAGATGAGTACTCCACAAGGCATGCTTGAAGGTCAATCCATAACTCGTCCACCATACTTTAATGGCCAACACTATAGTTGGTGGAAGAATAGGATGGAAAACTACATCCAAGCCGAGGACTATGAGTTGTGGATGCTCATCAAGCATGGACCACTCATCCCTAAGAAAACAACTGAAAATGGAAAGTCAATCCCCAAGGAGCCTAAGGAGTTCAATGCTGAAGATTACGAGATGATGGAGAAGAATGCCAAGGCCAAGAAACTCCTATATTTTGGCCTAGGTCCTGATGAATATACTCGCATATCTGAATGTGAGTCGGCCAAAGAAATATGGGATGCTTTGCAAGTAGCTCACGAAGGGACCAATCAAGTAAAGCAATCCCGGATTGAATTGCTTATGAGAAAGTATGAGCTGTTCGAGATGGGTAATCGGGAAAGTGTGATGGACATGTACACTCGCTTCACTCACATAACGAATGAGTTGAAATCCTTGGGAAAATCCTTCACCACCGAAGAATTAGTAAGGAAGATCCTAAGAATTTTACCTCATTCTTGGGAAGCAAAAGTAACGGCCATCCAAGAAGCTAAGGACATGAACAAGATCACCCTAGATGAGCTGATTGGAAACCTCCAAACATATGAACTTAGGAAATATTCTCAACAGAAAGATGAGACAAAGAGAGAACGAGGTCTTGCACTAAAGGCCTTAGAAGATGATTCTGATTCTGAGGAGGAGGAGATTGCCATGATGACTCAAAAATTTAAGAAGTTCTTCAAGAAAGTCAAAGAAAACATCAAAAGGAAGGACTTCGGCAAAGCCAGGAACACCCCTCGGGAACAGTTCACTGGGTGTTTCAAGTGTGGTAAGCTGGACCACATTGTGAGAAACTGCCCACTGCACAAGGAAGAACAAGAACCCGAACACCCCAGAAAACAGGGGAGGAAACAGGGTGTAAGCAGCTCAGCGAAAAGGTTCTCAAAAGCTATACTCGCGGCCTGGGGAGATTCAAGTGAGGATGAGGAAGGCTCTGAAGTTGGGGAAGCTAATGTAGCACTCATGGCAAGGAGTGACACTGATTCAGATGATGGGTCAATGGATAGTCTGACTCAACTCAAGAACAAGGTACGTGGTCTAAATAAATCAACTCTTGAGAAATTAGTGTACAATATAATGGATATATGTGCTGAATTAAAAGGGGATGTTCGAGATTTAGAACTTGAAAATGAAACCCTTAAATTAGAAAAGCTTGAAGTTGACAAAGAGACTCTTGCCTTGCATGAAAACATCAATGTGCTTAAAGAAACTCTACTCATGAAAGAAGAGACTTGTTCCACTAAACTGACTGAGCTAGAAAAAGAATCTCTTGACTTAAAAGGTAAGGTCGAGTCTTTGCTGGAAGAAAACAGAAACTTGCTTGAAAAAATAAAACACTTAGAATCGGACCTTGCCAAAAACAAGCTCTGGAACAGGTCCTCAAGGGCGTTGGAATGGTTAAACACTCATCATAGTCAAAATAGAAGAGGACTAGGTTTTGTGCCTAAGATGACCTACCCAGTGAATAACAAATATGTGGGATTACCTGAAAATATTGTTTGTTTTCATTGTGGTAAAACGGGGCATTATTGATATGCTTGTCCTATAAGAAAGTATGCCATTAAAAAGAACTCAGTGCATGTAAAACAAATGTGGGTTAGGAAAGATGAGATTTACACGTCTAAAGGAATGGGACCCAAGTGGATCTGGGTTCCCAAAACTAACCCTTGATTTGTTTTACAGGCTGAAGTGAGAGAGAACAACCCAGCAAACAACCCAGCAAACAGTGCAGGAAACAGTCTAGGGAACAGGCAGCTGTGGTATGTTGACAGTGGGTGTTCGAGGCATATGACTGGTGAAAAATTCAATTTTCTCTCACTTACAGCATCAGAAGGAGGGAGTGTAGCATTTGAAAACGGCAAATCTGGGACAATTGTCGGTATAGGTAAGATAGGTGAGTCACTCTCCCATTCAATTGACAATGTTTATTTTGTGGATGGTTTAAAACACAACTTGCTAAGTGTGTCCCAACTGTGTGACAAAGACAACCTAGTAGTGTTCTCTCCAACACGTTGCTTGGTTGTAAACATGAACACAGGAGATGTTGTGTTGAGGGGGAAGCGACACAAAAATGTTTATAAAGTGTGTATTTCTACTCTTCCCCAAAATAATTTGACTTGTTTGAGTGCCTTAAAAGATGATGTTATGCTTTGGCACAAAAGACTAGGTCATGCAAGCTACTCTCTTTTGAACAAACTTGTAACCAAAGATTTAGTAGTTGGCTTACCTTCCATCAAATTTAATGATGACAAGGTATGTGATGCATGTGCCAAAGGCAAACAAGTCAAAAATTCATTTAAGTCTAAAAAGTGTATAAGCACTACTCGACCCCTTGAATTAATACATATGGATCTATGTGGTCCAATGAGGATCATGAGCCGAGGTGGCAAGAGGTATGTGCTTGTGATAGTGGATGACTACTCTCGTTTCACTTGGACTTTGTTTTTGGCTTCTAAAGATGAAACTTTTGAAAAATTTCTTGCTTTCATTAAAAAGACTGAAAAGAGGGTAGGACACTCTTTGGTATGCATAAGGTCTGACCATGGTACAGAATTTGAAAATTCGAACTTTATTAACTATTATAATGAGCATGGTGTTGATCACAATTTTTCAGCTCCAAGAACACCCCAACAGAACAGGGTAGTAGAGCGCAAAAATCGTACTCTAGAGGATATGACTAGAATA
This sequence comes from Carnegiea gigantea, assembly GCA_029747015.1. Taxonomy (NCBI): domain Eukaryota; kingdom Viridiplantae; phylum Streptophyta; class Magnoliopsida; order Caryophyllales; family Cactaceae; genus Carnegiea; species Carnegiea gigantea. The sequence goes on along the minus strand of JAKOGI010002055.1, from coordinate 61,484 downwards.
ATGCTTGTTGCTAGTGGTCTTCCTAGAAATTTTTGGGCTGAAGCTTTAAACACATCATGTTACATTATAAATAGATGCATGATTAGACCTGTTCTTAACAAAACTCCTTATGAGATCCTCAAGGGAAGAAAACCAAATATTTTGCATTTGAGAGTTTTTGGGTGTAAATGTTTTGTGCATAATAATGGAAAGGATGCCTTAGGGAAATTTGATCCAAGGAGTGATGAGGCAATATTCCTCGGTTACTCCTCACATAGTAAGGCATACAAAGTGTTTAATAAGAGAACCTTGTGTGTTGAAGAAAGTGTGCATGTGCTTTTTGATGAAACTAACTCTCTAAGTGAGAATGATGCACAGGAGGAAGACCTCGAACTAGGTCTTGTTAAAAAAGACATGCTGCTTTAAGATGAACCAGGTAAGGATCAACCTGAGAGATCAAGGCCTGAGGCTGTTCTTCAGGAAGGTATGCAGGGTGTGAACCAAACAGGGGGAAACAGGGTGGAACCCTGTTCGGGACAACATCAGCCGAACCCTTCTGAGATAATTTTAGGAACAGGCTCCCAAACAGGTTTGGGAACAGGTCCTGAACTTGTTTCACCAAGTATTCCAGCTAGGATGGAGAGTATATTTGTGAACCCACTTTCACCACGATCATGGAAATACCAAAGTTCACATCCCCTTGATCAAATTTTGTCTGATATTAATGCAGGAGTTCAAACTAGATCTAGGCTTAAAAATTTCTGTGCTTTCTATGCTTTTCTCTCAAAAATTGAGCCTAAGAATATTAATGAAGCTCTTGCAGATTCAGATTGGGTCACAGCCATGCAAGAAGAACTCCATCAGTTCGAAAGAAACAAGGTATAGCACCTTGTGCCACGGCCAGAGGATAGAACAATCATTGGAACCAAGTGGGTGTTTCGTAACAAGCTAGATGAGTGCAGAACAGTCACTAGGAACAAGGCTCGGCTGGTGGTTCAAGGCTACAACCAAGAAGAGGGAATTGATTATGAAGAGACTTTTGCACCTGTTGCAAGGATGGAAGCCATTCGAATCTTGATAGCTTTTGCAGCCTACATGGAGATCAAGTTATATCAAATGGATGTTAAAAGTGCGTTTCTAAATGGGTACCTTAAAGAGGAAGTGTATGTCAAACAACCCCCTGATTTTGAAAGTAATGAATTTCCTAACTATGTTTTCAAACTTGACAAAGCACTTTATGGTTTAAAACAAGTCCCTAGAGCTTGGTATGAGCGGTTGTCAAGCTTTTATTAGAAAATGGTTTTACAAGAGGCAAGGTAGACAATACCTTGTTTCTAAAATCTAAGGGGGAACATTTGCTGATTATCCAAGTATATGTCGATGACATCATATTTGGTGCAACTCATCATGATTTGTGCAATGAATTTTCAAAAATGATGAAGGAGTGAGTTTGAAATGAGCATGATGGGTGAGCTTAATTTCTTTCTAGGCTTGCAAATCAAGCAAACCTCAAACGGCACCATGATCCATTAACAAAAGTATATCAGAGAGTTACTTAAGCGTTTTAAGATGGAGTCGGCCAAGCCCATTGATATTCCCATCTCTCCCTCAACCAGGTTAGTAATAGATGATGGTAGTCCCTCAGTTGAGGAGAAATCCTATAGGGGCATGATAGGGTCACTCATCTACCTAACGGCTAGTAGACCTGACATTGTTTTCAGTGTTGGTCTATGTGCACGTTTTCAGTCTAACCCTAAAGAAACTCATCTTAAGGCTGTAAAAAGGATTTTAAGATACTTAAAACATACACCTGATCTAGCCTTATGGTATCCTAGAGGTTGCAACTTTGATCTTGTTGGGTATGCTGATGCTGATTATGCAGGTTTCTTGGTTGATAGAAAAGCACCTCAGGTATGGCTCACTTTCTTGGACCTTGTTTGGTATCTTGGGCAACCAAGAAACAACTCTCTGTTGCCTTGTCCACAGCAGAAGCTGAGTATGTGGCAGCTGCATCTTGTTGTGCTCAGTTATTATGGATAAGACAACAACTCAAGGACTTTTGTGTTGACATAGGATGCATTCCTATTTATTGTGACAATACAAGTGCAATTAACATTGCCAAAAATCCATGTCAACACAAAAGAACAAACCATATTGACATTCGTCATCATTTTCTAAGGGACAATGTTGAAAAAGGAGTAATCTCAATGAATTTTTGTGCCACTGAAAATCAAATTGCTGATATATTCACAAAGGCATTGAGTAGAGAACAATTTGAAAGGAATAGACTCGAACTAGGCTTAATTAGAACAACCTGACCAACCTGTTCTCTCTCCCTGTTTGGAAAATTTAAAAGTGACAGGTACAACATGTTAAATTTTTGTTTGCAATCAACTTGTGTGCTATGTTTAGCATATGTGAGGTTTGCAACTTGCTGACACTCGTTGAGGTCTAATGAGATTGCCCTTATTGTCCAATGTTACCGAGCAAGTAACCTCAAGAACAAGCATCAGGAACAGGTACGCCTCTTGTTTGTCAAATGTGTGCAACAAATTGAAAACTGCTAATCTCTTCCCGAGGCGTGCGCAATAAATGCTAAAGTCCGTTGCAAAAACGGGCAAAATCTTTTAAAGATTTCGCACGTCTCTCTCTCCCTTTAAAGCTCTTGCTCAATCTCTCACCTCCACCGAAACTCTCTTGCTTTGAAACTCTGTTCAAGAAACCCTAATCTCTCTCCTTCCTCTGAAAAATGGCATTCCCCATTAGCTTCGAGAGCTCCTCGACCTTGACCCAGGGCAACCAGACACAGGGCACAGCCTTGCAAACAGCCACAGTCCTGTTTGCACCTACACAATTTCTGACGGCCCTCATGGAAGGTAAAAATACTGAACCTCCTTGACCCATTGCCTATAAACCTTTTGGGTTTTTGAAAAGTATCGACCTTAGAACAGTGAATTTGAAATTGGAAGACATCCCGTACAAATTTGGGTGGGAATTGATTTTGTTTGGTGAAACGGGCGCATGTCAACCCCAAGAACTTGTTGGGGCATCTGAAAGAGAAATTGGGGTTTTAGATGAACTCTTTCTGTTGGACCATGGGTTAGATGACATCAATTCGTTTGGACTATTTCCTGAGCAGGAAACAGGGTCAGAAACAGGGCCTGAAGTTTTCAGGGATGACCTAGGGGAGGATTTGTCAAAAGAAGAAGGGGGAAGTAGTGGTCAAATGGAGGAGTCTCCTGTTAAGCCTCCACAAGCCACACCGGTAACACAAACCTGTGAGAAACGCAAAAGGTACAAAATTGTGGCTAGGCGTGCTAGAATACCAAGAACACGACCCCATCAAGGCCTAAAAGCGGCCAGACTGAAGCGCCCTCAAAAAGTGAACCCCCTGTCAAACCAAAACCACAAATCCCCTCTTTGGCCAAACCCACAAACAGACCCACAAGAAAATCAGCCCGAATAGCTTTTCACTCCACTCCTCGTCCTGCCAAACAGTCAGCCCCTGTTGTTGAGGAGATTGATTCCTCCTCTGAGCCTTCATCAGATAGCGACACTGAGAACACTGCCTTCAAACAGGGCACGCCCGTGTTCTCAGAGTCCTCAGAGGATAAGCCTCTTCCTATACCAAAACCATCAACCCTCAAAACTCCCAAGAGAAAAGCCTCCCTCAAACATGCCTCCACCCAAGACCCTCCTACTGAGCCCCAACCTAAACGAGCCAAGAAATCTACCCCGTTTGCAATCTCAGCCAAACTGACCCAATTGATTCAGAGATGGGTTGTCAGGGGCAAAATTATTAAGGTCAAGTATTTTGAGGAACAGGGTCTGGGGGTGTTTCTGCACAAGCTGTATGCACAGGGGTGGTATGAGTTGTTTACAAACACCCAGCTGGGGTGTTCTGTACATGAGTTGGCAGAGTTCTATGCCAACTGCACTGTCACTGAAGGAGTGGTAACAAGTATTGTTAATGGGAAGCAGCTTCGCTTTGATGCGAAGACATTAGGGGAAATTCTGGGGATTTCCTCCACGGGCTTTGATATATATGTGAGGGAAGACAAGACTATTCTAGGGACAGCCAAGCTGCTGAAGCTCTCCCAAAAATTTAGCCAGCAATCAAGCCTCCAAACACCCAAGTCCGTGAAGAAAGGGGACATGACATCGCTCCATCAATTGATATTCTGGTTTATCATCAAGAATGTCATCCCCAGGGGCCAGGGTCGCAATCTTGCTGATGCCATGGATCAATGTTTGATGGATCTGATGGACAAGGAGGAGCAAATCAACCTTCCTGCCATCATGATTCGCTACATAGCAAGAATTGCAAACACCTCCAGGGAACATAACCTGGGATACGGCTTCTTCCTGACTAGTGTGTTTGAGCACTTTGGGGTGACTCTGCAGAAGAAGGTGGGTGCTCAGTTCATTAATGAGATTGGGAGTAACACCCTTATGGGGTGTGGATACACTTTGGTTGATGGGTCTACCTCAGAATAGGGGACCAGAACACCCCGTACTCCTGTTCCTGACAGTTCCTCAGTCAAGCTTGAGGCTGCTTTGGAAGAAAACTCTCGACTCAGTGCTGAGCTTACTGCGGTAAAGGCTGCCCTGGATGAGGAAAAGGCTCTCAATGCAAAACGCCATGAAGATATCCTCGCCCTTCTCTCTTCCCTCTCAGCAAAATTTTCCCCTTCTGCTCTCTGATCACCCCCATCTGTTGTTCTCATAGCCTGTTCTCACTTCTCTTGGTTATCCTCTCTTGCTAGTTTGTACTTTCTGTTGCACTCGTTTGGTGAATGACAGGTTATCTTGTTTTTTGATTGGCTTTGCCATGCTTGCTTTCTGTTGTGAATTGCTTGTGTGTGACTAGGATGGCCAATCTCATTACCGTACCAACACACTTGAGTGTATCGCCTGTTGCCTTTCCTCCATTACTCAAGTGGTGGTGATAGCAAACACCCTATGTTTGACTGTTCGCCCCTACTTTTTAATGATGCCAAAAGGGGGAAGATAGGATGACCAATATTGTTTTAGTTTTGCCATGGACGAGTTAAATTTCTTACACTCTTTCGATACTGACTGCTTCATGTGAATTGTCGGTCCTATAAATAATTGGCACTAATCACTTCAATTGTCCTTGAAAGTCAATATGGTCACTTGGTTTGTCATCATCAAAAAGGGGAAATTTGTTAGAATGTATAAGGTTTTGATGATAACAAATCCAAGTGTTGTAGTTATTGTTGTTGTTCCAAATAGGCTTTACCAACAAGGTCTTACTGTTGTTCTTCAATATATTAAAACTGCTTGACTAATGGTTTATCAAGAACAGGTACTCAAGTCAGCGATGTAAGAACAACCATGAGGAACAGGCTCTGTAAGGTGTTTTGAAGCATATCCTGTGAAGTGTTTGAAACATAAGATATGTGCAGCTGCGACAAACAGATTCCGTGCGGTGTTTGAAGCATATTCTATGAAGTGTTTGCAGCAAAGTCGTTCTACAAGATGACTAGTAGTTACAACAAGATGTCTTGGTTTGATTTGGTTTTGTATTTTTAGACTCTTGTTAATATGCCAATTAGAAAGTTTTAATTTACCACTCACTGAAAACGGTTTTGCTTTTCGGAAAATATTTCAGATCACCCTTCAGAACAACCCTGGGAACAGGGCGATCAGGGTGTTTCCCGAATAAGCTGCGAAAAACTGCTTTGCACGAATTTTATCTTTAGGATTTTGAGCTGCTTCTTCAAAGATTTGCAAGAAAGATTTTTCTATGGAGTATCTTATTCCTTACCCTAAAAACGGTTATCAAAAATCTTAAGGGATTTGCAAAATCTTTTTGAATAAAAAGAATATCCAATTTTTGGCAAGTGGATAAGGTAGTTGAGAAAAACATGGGCTAGCTGCTAAAGAACACCGCCTTATGCACGCGGTTCAGGAAGTGTTTTTCAGCTCATGTCACCTTACCCCTTATAGCTAAAGGATTCTATTTTCTCTAGGATTTTAGTTTCCAAAAATTTCAGAAATAGTTTTTCCATCCCTTGTGGGTAAAGGATTCTATATTCTTCAGATTTTTTAGTTTCCAAAAATTTGATGAATTGTTTTCCAAGCACTATAAAAGGCGGCTTCTTACAATCTTGGAGACATCGGTTTTCAAAGAGAAAAAAATCTGAGTTCATGAGCTAAAACGTTTGAAAAGAAAACCGAGCCTTGTGAGTGAATTAATTGAGCTTTCAAAGTTGGCATACTAGGACTTCATTGTACCCTATATTAGCTTAGTTGAGAAGCATTGTAATAGGGTGTTTTTTCTTTACATTCTTCTTTCACAAGAGTGAGTAGAGTGTGTGTCCAAATCAAGGGGATTTTGGACGTGGGGTAACTTGTCTTAGGGAAGACAGGTTACGTGTGTTACAAGTTGTAACAAGGTGTGTTACTATTGTAACGTGATTAGCCCGTTTAGTGAAGTGTTTAAATCCTACACGAGGTAGGTCATGGTTTTTAACCTCAGTTGGGCTAGAGGTGTTTTCCACGTAAAAATCCTATGTCCATTATTTCTACATTCAATTTTGTTGGATTTTCGCTTCTGCTTATCTCAGAAACAACCTGTGCGAATAGGGTCTAAGACTGTTTGTCAGTAACTTGCGAAAATCGGACACCACAATTCACCCCCCTCTTGTGGTTGTGTACTCTCTAATTCAACAATATCCTTGTCTTTTCCAAAGCCATAGAACAGCACAAAGTTGATGTCTTAGTTGTCACCCCGAGATGCATCGATCATGGTGTCATACTTGACAAAAACAAATGCATTTATGCTGAACAAGAAATTGAGTCCTAAGCTTAGAGATAAAAGCTGGATAGATCATCCTACAAAAAAATATTTTGAAAAAAATAGAAAATTTTTCTAAAAAGATTGAAGATAGGAAGCAACTAGAAAGATTTTTTGGATGCCTTACCTATGCTTCATATTTCATTAAAGATATAGCCAAATTAAAAAAACCATTACAGTAGAAACTCAAGAAAGAAGTAATTGGACATGGATCACCAATGATACGAAGATTGTTCAAAACTTCAAAAAGATTTGTAAAAATCTTCATGTTCTTAATTTACCTAATGAAAGAGATCATTTAGTTCTGGAGACAGATACCACCAACGAGCACTAGAATGCAAACTCAAAATTAGAGAAGGTGAAAAACTCTGCAAATATTGCAGTGGAAGTTTTACCACGGTAGAATACAACTATCCCATAATGAAAAAAGAATCCTTGCAGTCATAAGCGGAATTAAAAAGTTCCTAATCTTTTTGGCACCAAAACCTTTTCTTATTCGAACTGATTGCAAAGGAATACTTGCCTTTGTGAAAAAGAATTTATCAAATATGCAAGCGCAAGGGCGACTCCTGCATTGGTAATTATGGCTTAACCAGTTTTTGTTTCTCTATTGAACATATACAGGGATCGAACAACTTTCTGGCAGACAGTCTAATTCGAGAACTCGCTAATAGTGATCATCAAAGCTGAACTCCTGCCAGAAAAGGAGGAAATCCTTAATGAAATGCCATTCTTACTAGAACAGGTTACACCTTCTAGTAAAGTCCTTATTCATAACATAGAATTCCCTATAAAAGGTAGATCACATTTTGGTTTACTATCTACAGCCTACCTAATAGCCCAAAGATTTTTCCTTCTGGAGTTACAAGTTAATTACCTTTAGTGTCTTTATGATATGCAAGAAAAAATAAGTTCTCATGTTTAAGAGAAATCGTTCAGTGAGTGGTTTGCAGCCTACATTGACTTTTATCATCATTATTCCTATGATATTTGGGAGTCTTGGGGTACAATAATCTACTTTTCCGATAGGTCCGGAATTGGTGGTATTTGTTTCTCAGCAAATTCATTATCTCCAAATGACCCTGTCTATAAAGACTGGAAATACAGGATAGTACTTTATTTCACAGAAATCCCAGATCCAAAATTCTCATTTTTCTCAACCCTAACTAACAATGCATGTTTAGAAGAATCCATTGGATTTTCACATCTCCTGATAGTCCAATAAAAGTTCTAGTTCGTAAATGCCTGAATTTGGAAGTATATAGTACATTAATTGAATATGAAAATGGAAAAGCCAAACCAGCCCATTATCTTGTCCAGATCGTTGATTGCGACGATCTTAATGATCAATGATAAAATTGGATTCATGTGCATCCGGTATGTCTAGTTGCTGATCTTGCTTTATGAAGAGCCATTGAATTTTTCAACATTTGTCATCAATGTTGGGCATTAATCGAGTAAGAAAAAATATTAATGCATTGTGAAAACACTACATTCGCCTATAGTAATAAGTTTAAAGATTACATGAAGGTGAAAGGTACGGTATCAGAAGATATTTTTTATTATCTCTTTGATGTTGAAGTTGGAAAGTTTTTATCAGAAAACGGGAAGACACTTGAGTTTAAACACTACTTTCGCCTATAGTAATCAGTTCTTATCACTGACTTGACACTAGACCAAATTACACATAATAGTACAACAACTTTTCAGAGCACTTAATGCTAACAAATCTAGTCATTTATATTAAGATTTTGTATGCCTTCATCTCCAATAATATCTTTCAGTCCATCATTATGCAGATAATCGTCAAAATCTTCATCAAGTTTAAGATGTTGTTGATCCCATTTTTCAAATAATTCATGTAGATATCTCTTTCCTTTTTCTGATCGAAAATTTTCAACTCCAACATCAAAGAGATGATCAAAGACATCTTCTAAAGTAGCACCTTTTACCTTCATATATTTGCTGAAATCATTATGATAATTAAAAGTAGTTTTCCGGCAATGCATTAATATATCTCCTCGTTCAATTAATGCCTATACTTGATGATAAATGTTGTAAAATTCAATGGCTCTGACTAAAGTACGATTAGCAACTACTTGTCATTCTGGAAACCATTCTTATCATTGATAATTGGTATCTTCTTAGATCAATTAATTGAATAAGATAATTGGCTGATTCAGCCTTTTCATTTCATACTCAATCATCGCACAATGTACTTCGATATATAGACTCCGATCGCATAGAATTTTTGTTGGACCATGAGGAGATATAAGAATGGTTACTTCGGATCTGGGATTTCCATGAAGCAAACTACCATTTGGTATTCGCAGGCTTTCATCATGGGGTCATCTATAGGGAATGAATTTGCCGGGTATCTAACACCAGCAACTCAAGATCTATCCAGAAAGAAGATTTTAGTACTCCATGATTCTCAAATATCATAGCAATAATTACAATAGTGGTCGATGCAGGCTGCATACCAGTCGTTGAATCATTTTTCTTAGACATAGGAATTTATTTTTTCTTGAATATCATTAGGATGCCTTAAGTAACTTATTTGTAACTCTAAAAGGTTAATTCTCTGTACCATTAGACAGGCAAAAGATAGCAAACCAAATCTTGAACTACTTTTTATATGAAATTCCAAAATGTCCATAAGGATGCAAGTAGAAGAAGAAACTCGTTCTAGCAGTAATGACATCTCATTTTGGATTTTATCCTTTTTCGGTGGAAGTTCTGCTCTAATTATCACTATTGGAAAGTTCACGAGTTCAACTATATGATAGAAAATTCTTCTATCCCTATATATGTTCAATAGAGAAAGGAAACTACTTAAGTCATAATTGCTAATGTCGAAGTTACCCTTGCGCTTGCATATTTAATAAATTCTTTTTCACAAAACCAAATATTCCTTTGCAATAAATTCAATAAGAAAGGTTTTGGGGTTAAAAAGATTAAAAACTTTTCAATTCCTCTTATGACTAAAAAGATTTATTTTTTCATCATGGGATAGTTGTATTATGCTTTATTAAAACTTCCATTACAGTATTTGCAGAATTTTCTCCTTCTTGATTTTGAGTGTTGCGCTCCAATACTCATTGTTGGCACCTATGTCAAGAATTAAATTATCTTCTTCATTAGGCAAGTTAATAATAGGGAGATTTTTTTCACATCTTTTTGAACTTTTGAACAATTTTTGAATCACTAGGGCCATGTCCAACTTACTTCTTTCTTGACTTTTTGGTGTAATGTTTTCTTACTTTGGCTAAATCTTTAATGGAATCTAAAGCATGGGTAAGATATCCAAGAAACCTCTCTAGTTGCTTGCTATCTTCAATCTTTTCAGGGAACTTTTCTATTTTTTCTAAAATATACTTTTATTGAATGATTTGTCCAACTTTTATCTCTAGACCTAGAAACTCTATTTCTTGTTCAGCATAAATGCACTTGTTTTTCCTAACGATAATAGCGTCATTAATGCATCTTTGACAGACAGCTAAAACATCATCTTTTGTATTCTCCTATGGTCTTGGAAAAGACAATAATATCATCCATGTATGTTACACAACAATGATTGAGGTCTTTGAAAATGTTATCAATTTTTCTTTGAAATATTTGAGATACATTTTTAAGACTAAATGACATTACTATCCATTTATAATGTCCTTGAGGGGCATTAAAAGTAGTTAAAGAAATGCTTTATTTATTCATTTTTATTTGTCAATATCTGCTTTTACAATTCATTTTTTAGAACTAAGAGACTCCTTAAATTATATTTAAAAAGATTGTTTTGTTAGAAATATAATAACCATCAAAGATAGTGTTGCCATTAAGATTTTTATAACTGATTACTATTCTAGCTTTTTCTTTTTTTATTCAGCATGATTTCTCACCATGAAAGCAGGGCTGGTGTGAGAACTCTTACTATTTTTTTTAATCCTTTATCCAAGAGTTCTTTGATTTGCTTATCAAATTCTTGGATATCCTGGTGTGTATACACAATTTATTTGACTCGGTTAATAGTATTGGGATTTAGCAAAGTAATCTTTGCAAATGTCTAATCTCTGTCCCAAAATTTAAGAGGATATTAGAGTTCTTTGCATAATTGTTTTTGTTGTTCAAAAATCTGCTCTTTAATAATAACTCTAGTAGTGAGAATGTTAGGGCTACTTCTCATTGTGCAGGAATTACATTCTTACCATGTTGGCTATGTGTAAACTCAATCTTCTGATGAGTATTTGATTTATCAATAGAAACTGAGTGACCATTTATTGGGAATATGATTTGGATTATGGTATATGTGTATAGAGAATATAGCCTTTGAAAATTATTTTTAATAATCATATCATGGGAGGGTTGAATAGTAGCCCCCAGAACTTGTATAATGCATTGGACTTCACCTATTTCTATGGACAACCCTTCTATGACTTCGTTGTGGCTCATTATACCATTATTAGCTATTCTTACCTGTAAAGAATTCTTGACTTTTTTCCACATAAATTATGAAAATAAAGATCTTTTTCTGAAACAAACATAACAACCACTACCGATGTAGAGGCACAATTCAAATCTACTAATTCCTCTAAACATATATTTATTGGGATATAAAAACTATTAGGATTATTATTGGTAGCTTCATAACATATCTCTACAGTCACAGTTTTGACTAATTCATCCTCATAAATTGGCTCACTAACGGTCCTCATTTTGTACCAATGACTTTTCTATCTAAACTTATTATTTCGATCTACACTATATCTTGCGGGCTCAAAACTTTCTACTCATCTCACTGCTCATACTAATTGTATCATCTTCTTCAAGCTCTTCTTTAGCTATTGAAGAACCTTCTCCCCATTGTGATCTTGCATGCATAGTTCTTAACAATTGGGGTTTAATGGTATTTTTTTCATTCTCATTAATTTTTATTACATTTTTTTATAAATTTTTGTGGGATTGGCAAGCTAAATATCTAAGATCTATCAATTTTTATCTCCTATGAATTGGATTTTAACCTCTGAATTTTTTGCGTTGGGGTAGGACTAAATTTTTCTGCCTCTAGCATTGTTATCTTAGTCTTGGATCTATAGCATTATCTGATTTGTAGATGATTTTTTCACATATCCTTGGTGGGTGACCTCCTCTTGTCATGTCCATTGCAAGTATTTTTATTTTAAGGGATCGAAATTTTTTTGGCAAATTCATCTTTTAGGCTCACATAATATCCAGATCAACAATTGAGTCCTATTGAACAATTACATAAATTGGTCTAATTCATATGATAAATTGATTATTAAATTTGGCAAGCCTGATATAAAGAGCAAAGTATAGAGATCTAGATCTTTTTAGCATAATAATGCAATGGTGTAATTTGAACTTGGATACTTTCAACATAGATAAACTGATACTTTCTATCCTTGTTATGTTTAAGAATATTCAAGCCTAATATAAAGAGCAAAGTATAGAGATCTAGATCTTTTTAGCATAATAATGCAATGGTGTAATTTGAACTTGGACACTTTCAACGTAGATAAACTGATACTTTCTATCCTTGTTATGTTTAAGAATATTTTTCCAGTTAATAAGATTGACTTCTCTCACATCATATTCACAGTCTTTTATCTCTAAATTTCTTTCCATCATTTCACATACATACTCACTTTTTAGTTGAAAGATGGATTTTTTATAGATCATGTCTTTTTGGATTATAGGGAAGACCCAATCTCCCTTAACATCTTTATTCTTATTATCTACAATAAATTCTTCTCCTTGAAAATTACGAAGACTAGTTGAGCTACTTTTCATCATATGACTAATTTTTTCGTAATTACTTTCTTCATATTCATTTTCCATTACTATTTCAATCCTTTGTTGTTTCTCGGTGATAGGTTTAATGCTTTTTCTTCACTAAGTAAGGTCAAAATATTCTAAACTTCCCTATGTTTCTATAAGCTTATTGTTATTCCTATTTTTGCATTCGTTTTCATAATAACCTACTTTTTCACATGCCCAACACTTATAGCTATTTTTTCCTACAGGACAATAATTAAGCAACTTTTCTAAAAAATCTACACCTTTTAGGACTTGACTTGTTGTGACACTTTCTATTGCAAGTTTCTCCCATTTCCTTGTTAAAGCTCTTTTTTTTTAAAAAAAAATTTTCTTCTCTTCTCATGTTCATTTCCCCATTGATGGGGAGTATCCCAACATGCTAGAAATTATTTCTTTATTTTCTTTTATTTTTGGAGATCAATACATTGATCATTGACCCATTTTCTTAAATAAGAGATTCTTGTTCCAAGAATATCAATGACAACCTCTTTATCAAGCCATGCAATGTATTTTTCATTGATTATAGAATTACGCGGATGTGGTAATTTGTCATAAAACATACCAAGATTGGTTTTATTATACCCAATTTTGTAATAATATTGACTAAATTCTGCAGTTTAATTTCGGATATATCTTATATCCCATAGCTCCATGTTCGTAATCTTTCTTTACCATTCTCTAGCTTTTTCTTCGGAACCAAATTTAGCTCCGATAAATCAGTTTTGATTTTCTTACATAATTTTTTGAACATTGCAGCTGATGTTGCTATCATTCTCGATATTTTTTTATCTTTCTCATCTAATGAGTCATACAAGTCAGCTATCGTGCCAGAAAAACTATGTTCGATATAGTTTAGGAAATTTCCAATGGACCATGTGGTATTCAAGTTCAAGACACTATTCATACCTCTTTTTCAATATTTAAATATTTCTTCTCTATTACAAGTTCCATTTATATTTGAGGTGTATCTCGTCTGGCTAATTAGGGTAAGACTATTTCTTCAAAGGAAGTGGTTTTCTTTCGGATGAACTCAAAGGAAAAATTAGTTGTACGTCCCGCCAAAACATATGTAGGCCTCATAAAATGGCTATTTTGTCTAGATGATTCTTTCAAATTCTTCGGGTTTAGGAATTACATTGTTAACCAAATTAGATTTGATATCATCGATGCTTAGTTCTTCTCTAATTTCATTCATTTCAATATCAGACAACAAGTTTCCATAGTTTTTATTAGAATTTCTCTTAATTTCTTCTAGAGGAACAATATCCAGATCTTCTAGTTTAATTAAGTTCATATGTTGATATATTTTTTCTTCTAAGTGGATATTATTTGTCACCTCATCATAAGATAGTACTTCTTGTTTATCTACTATTGCGTTTATGATCTTGCTTAATTCTTGTGTATTTTGTTTTTTATTAAACATATTTTTTCACATTTCTAGATTGTACTGCTTATATTTCATCCTCTTTTTCTGTCTATGCTTTTTTAATTATTTTTCAATTGATTTTTCTCCTACTTCTTTTTCGATTTTCATATCTTGCAAAGGAAAGAAATTTTTGTTTTTTAGGTTTTTGAAAGAATATTTATTTCGAAATGGAGTATTAACACTTAAATCAGATTTTCTGCTATATCTAACTTCGTTGATTAAAGAAAGATGGATTATAGTGAATTGCTTCCTTATCTCCTTAACTTCAGCCTTAATTTTTACTAATTTAGCTTCTAATTGTAAAACTATATTAGTGATATAGATTAATTACGGTGCAACTAAAGTGGTTCCTTTCGGTGTATGAACAATATGCATATGAATAATTAGGAGCATGACAAGTAGATGATGATTCAAGCATTAACTGTCATTATTTAGCTAAATTAATTATTAATTAGTTTAATTATCTTAATTATTTTTAGTCACGCAGCTCTGATACCAGATTTAAGAGGGCTTCAAGTAGTACTTATGAGAAGAATATCATATGCACGAAATTAAAATTTTAGAAAGTAAGTTTCTAAGGATTCGGGTTGAAAATGCAAATTTCAAACACTTAGGTACTATATAATTTAAAAAGTTAGGTTTGCTCAAGTTTGGTCTTAGAAATTATTTACCCCAAAGCTGGATAGATCGAAAAATCGTTACTGAAGTTGTGGGTTTAGAAAACTATTAACCCTAGTCTTGAGGTCCAAAATAGAATTTGTCCCCCTTATTCTACCTAAATTTTGCACAAGAATTGTGAATTAGGTTGTTTATTAGCATTTCATTGGTTTTGTAGATAGTAAAAACAATTGCTCAAATTGCGTATAATGGGTGCAAATGCGCTGATAGGTGGGCACGTTAACCTGAGATAGCCATGAAGAAAGGCCAGGTCAATGAGCACAAAACTGCCGAAGAAACAAGGAAGAAGAATAATGTAGGAATTTGGCACGGGCAAGTAGCACAACCATGTGAAATCCCTGTTTTGCTATGTGCTTATACCGAAATCTAGAAACTGGGCATGGTCTACCCATGCCAAGTTCACTGATTCAGGGCCTATATAAATCCATCTCACCCATTTTTGTAATGGGCTAGGTTTTAATTAGGTTATGAAGCAAGGTTTTAGCTTAGTTTTTAGAGTTCTCAAGGCAGTGATTAGGAATAGATTTGCTAAATGTTGCCACCTTGTAAGTTATTTAAATTTTATTTTCAAGTATTTGATTCTCTTTCAATGTCATTTGCTCTTTAATTAAATGGTTAGTTTGCTTAATCTCTCTCATTTACTCTTCTCTTTTTGGCATTCAAACCTTCTTGCTTTTGGCATTTCATGCTTTAATGATGTTGGTTACTATTGATTCCTATTTTTTTTTTCTTGCTTTATTTTCAATCTTTCTTATTCTTATCTCAAGTATCGATTTTCATCGCTCTGCTTCTTCATTCAACTTAGGGTTTGATAGCCCACTTTTGAAAATTTGAACATTTGATTAGTTATGGGTTAGATTAGAATTAATTAGGCTAGATTAGTGAGAACAAGCAGAAGTGAAACCAGAAATTCTATCTACTACCTCCAACAATGGAGGCCAACCTCTGTTGTTGGATTTTGGAGCTTTTGAGGTACTTCATTTTCTCTTTCTTATCTTAGTTGGTAGATTTATTACTTTCCTCGTTAAATTAGATACTTTGTTAAGTTGTTAGTTAAAATGATGTTTTATTTTGATTGTACTTTGTTTTAAATTAGTTTAGTTAATTATGTTTTGATTAGCGAGAAATTAGTTTAATTAGTCATATTTACTCATAT
This sequence comes from Carnegiea gigantea, assembly GCA_029747015.1. Classification (NCBI taxonomy): domain Eukaryota; kingdom Viridiplantae; phylum Streptophyta; class Magnoliopsida; order Caryophyllales; family Cactaceae; genus Carnegiea; species Carnegiea gigantea. The sequence continues at coordinate 45,590 of JAKOGI010002055.1, read as the reverse complement.
TTATTGCTTTCCTTAGGTTATATTTGTACTAAAAGTATTAAGTTACTTGATTTCAACACCGTCCTAGAGGACAACAAATTTTCGATCCTTACTCCTCCAAAACTATCCAATAGCTATGCAGGTGGGAAGAAGAAGAGGATGAGAGAGAAAAGAAAAGATGATGAGAGAGAAAGGAGAAGAGGAAGAGGATGGGTTGGAAGAAGAAAAGTAGATGAGGAATAATAAAGATGTATTTACTTTATTCATCATATTTTAAGGAGAAGGGAAGAGAAAGAAGGGTTTAATATATTAATTATATTGTTATTCTTATATTAATGATATCATTTTTAATTTTGTTAACGTAAAAATTAATTATTCAAATTTTTAGAAAATTTATAAATCAGTTTTCACAACTTATTCACATAAATAATAATACAAAGTAGAATAGTTAAATTTATTTAGTGGTGGATTTCATAGGTATTATTTTATATCATGAGCCAAAGCTATGAGTCTTGCATTATGGAGGAGAAAACTTAAGAGCCAAAAAATTGGCTCATTGGGTGATTTAGAAGGGGTAGGCAATCAATTGTGTGCCAAACGTTTGGCTCACCATTGCACATGCTCTAGTACGTTGTGTAAGTAGATGATGTAACTATCAATAGTTACATGTTAGTCGATCAATCATAAATATGGTCTAAAATATCAATGGGAATTGGGACAATAATTGATTGGGGGGGGGGCTATGTTGACCTATAGGATGGAATCATTGAATGACCCAGTGATGGCAACAATATTAGTTGGTATTATGTATCTCCATATATACATTCCTAAGGACTCTCATATGCATGTTACCTTGTAACATAAAATGTAAATAATATTTCCTACAAATACGTTTCAACTCTGTAGGTGACACTCCATACTTAGGAAGCCACAAAACTATTTGGTTCAACAGAGCTCTAATAATGGAGCTACTATTTGGTGCACAGTCCTTTAAACAAATATGGTATGATGATTTTAGGAGATCTAATCCTTAGAGATCATTATTTTATGACTTTATTAGTCAATGGATTGTTTGGATGAATAACAAAAGTTTCTCATTCATCTTTAAGAATTGTTATTTCGATTTTGACACCCCCCTAAATACAGCAATAATGGTTTCGTACTTCTCTTGTTCTATTCTAATGTGTGATAGTGGGGTGTGTGTGTTTGGTATATGGGTTCGTTTGATTGGAAGGTGTTATGTCAACCATTAACTTAGTTTCCTTAAATAACGAATTATACGATAAACATTTTATGAAATTTAAGTCTTGAATAAATGATACACATGAATAACTAAAGATGACCCAAATAATTGCATTATTAATTAAGCCATTATTTATAAACCTTGAAACAAATATTTGCCCCCACATTCACATTGAAGCAGTCTACAATTCAAAAATTGTGTTTAAGTTATGATTGATGTGAGCTAACTAATTTTGATTTATTTATCTAGTTGAATTGTTATATTATATAGGAAAAGGGCAAAGTGCTAAAGCTAACGAGCAAGGGAGAGGGATGGTTTGGAGTGGAATGAATTACTCATACAGCAATAGAGTCATAGAAAATGACAACTAGACTTCAACTATGGTTGAGACTCCCATCTTTTTTGAAGATATTTCGGCAGTTTAGGCTATGCTTTATATATGGGCTTCGAAAAGAAAGCCCTGACATGATGAAGATAATAAAGGCGACTTGTGGGCTGACACATCCCGCACGAAAGAAAGGATGTAACATAGTGATCTAGAGGGGATATGGACCAGGTTAGCTATTCCGCATCGGAAGATGTAATCGTGCACCGAGGACTTACGGTGTATAAAAAGATTGGGGAAGGCTACAATGACAACATGCTTGTCTTTTCTTTAATCCCAAAGAGTTCTAAGATGCCACCCCACCCACTGGGCTATCCACCTCCAATTAAGGGAAAATCCAAAGAAACACTTCATACTTTGCTAAGGATTTTTCCCCAAAAAACAAAAGAAAAAGGGAAGGTAGATATATTCAGCTATATGAAATTTGGGCACAATCTATATATCATACACACGTCGTGGTATTTTCAAAACCATCTATTAACCTTTGTATTTGTAGTTAATAAATTGAAAATAATTATCTTTATTTTTGCCAACAGGGGAAATAGTTATGTTATTAACTTCATTGTTAATAAATACTAGTGCTATACCCCTATAATGCATGAGCTATTTATTATTTTTTTTTAATGAATGTGTTTGTGTGATTCATAATTTATTTATTTATCTACTTTTTATTTTTTTTCTCTCTTACCAATTGATATGCATATATTAAATTTTCATTGATTAATAAAACTGAAGTGAATAATATTTAAAAAATAAAAATAAAAAAGAACCATGAGAATAGTGGAATAAGATGAACCCCAGTAAGAAAATTGTGTATAAAAGTGAGTGTCTCATTATCTCACTTATTTAAAAAATATCTTCTCTAAATATTGGATTGCTCAAAAAAAGTTAACTCATACAGATGCACAACATGTGATAATGGAATATAATAAATCTTAAAAAAACCTCCACATGATAGTTAAACATGTTTGAGTATTTTAATGCTATATTCAAAACAAATAGGCTTTATCGATAATTAAAATTTTTCAAAAGTAAAAAAATTTGGTATGAAAATTCAAAAGGGTGAGAATAATAAAAATGAAAAAAAAAAACCGATGAGAACTTACAAGTTAAATTATTTTAAAAATGTAGCATGAAAATTTAAAATGTTGAGCCCAATAAAAATGAAAAAGAATGAGACATTACAAAGTAATGATGGAGAGAATACAGACTGATATTTGATATTTACAATTTTAATTTGTGATAATATTTGATTGTACATTGTGGGTCCTCTTCGAATGGAGTAAAAAGGGCCCTCAACCAACCTCTTATTTAGTGTTCAAGATATAAAGTTATAAATATATAGATTGTCAACCAAATATCTCTCTAAGAAATTGTATTTTACTAAGATTATAATATGTAAATATATCTTTTTGAATCCATATGATAGAAGTGTTGCATGGCTTGTTCTTTTAAAGGGTCATTACAAACAATACTTTTTTGCATAAGTTTCAAGACTTAAAAGCCAAGCAGTCAATATTTGCTTCAAAATCATAAAGCATTGACCAAGGCACTAAGACAACAATTATAACGCGTATGTTTTAGAAATTATTATGGTTTTGGAAATTATTTTAAAAGCTCCAGTAGAACTAAAAGCTCCAAATAAAATGTCAAAGAAAATATCAAAATATTAAAATATTTTTAATTTAAAATCACAAATAATAAGTATAAATATTGAATTACAAAAAGAAAAAATTAACCAATAACACTTTGCCAGCTCAACATAAAATTCCACTTGAAAATATCACCTATTGACCTCACTCTTGTTGTACCCACATGACAAAACTGCACCAAAAAGAAAAATCTTATCTTAATCTTTAATTTCAAGTTTCAGCAGTTCTCACCAAAGAAAACTGGAAGAAAGTTGGATATGAATATGATTTTTTAAAATAAGAAAATTAATATTTTCGTGCATGTAAGTGCATGCAATAATGAGTACTTTTAATATGAAAAAAAATCACTAATAAATTTTTTTAGTAAATAAAAGACAAAGCAAACCAATAAGAAGTCGTCATTTCACCTTTCAACGCCACCTAAACCATTCAGAAGCCAATTCCATAAGCTATCACTCAATTTTATATATTGAGTTAAGTAATTTTTAATATATTATTAAGAGAATAGATTTTTTTATTAAAAAAGCAAGCAATAAATTGATGTATTATATTATTTTGCTGATGTAAAAGTAAAGCGAGCCTTCTTTAGTTTCTTCCCTACTAATAATATACTTTTTTATTCTTAATTAATATCTAACTCATATTTTTTGCTATATTTACATCATTAAATCATATATATTTTATTATTAAATTTTATTATTAAATAATAAAAAGGTATGTGAGAAGTTACCTTATTAAATAGAATTAATATTGTATTAAATTTACATCCATCCTACATAGCTTTTTCTTTTTATTTTAAATTTCATGTAGCATCCTATGTTGTATTAAAATATTTCATATGGTTATTCTCTCTTATGCGACATCCTACATAACAAGTTTATGTATCGCTCATACATGAGTTCAATTTAATTTTTAATATATATATATATATATATGATATATGATATATGATGATATATGATGGGAAGACATGAACTTAAACCACTCTAGCACCAAAAAAACAAAAAGAATATGTTTGTGATATTCTTTCTAGTGTTATTTTCTATGAAGTAAAATAGAGATATTGTAATAATATATTTATGATAAATGAAATATCTATTGACTTATGTCATTTTTCAATATTGTGAAATTTGTAAACAGATGATTTATTACAATTTTTGTTCATGGTTACTATAACCAACTAACCATTTCATGAATTGTATAAGTTCTTCACGTGCATACTAGTTACAATACTATGCCTCACACGGTTAATATGAATTTCTTTTGTTTTTTAATTTATTTATAAATGTCTAAGTTTTCCTCATAATAAATATTGTTAATGCTAAAAGAAAAAAGTTCAATATTGTTAACTTGAAAGTATTTACATATCTATTTGTAAGTCTTGTATAGTTGTAAGCATACAGGTAGGGGTGTTCATGATTCAGGAACCCGAACCAAAAGAGATTTTGGTTCGGGTACCCAAAATTTCGTATCGGAAAGATGGCGAGCTGTATCCGAACCGAAAATTATCGGGTACCTAATAATTTCGGTTCGGGTTTTTGATTATCCAATAGTCTAATTGTTGTGAACCTTCTTTTTTTGCCAAGCAATTTTGTTGCATGTTAATCCAAACTATTTTGTCCCCTTTTTTTGATAATTGTAGTAATTTCCTTAAAAGGTCAACTTCTTGTTTATGCCCTAAACCACATGCATACCTAATTACCCATTTTTGTTTGTGCCCTAAAACCAAAATATCATACAACATCATCATATAACAATCAATTTTCAATTACTTCACACCTCGAAATTAAAGCTCATTAATATCGTACCTTAGCATCATACCATGCTTACGATCCACATGGTTAGAACTCAAGCAACCCAAATCCAAAATACTAAATTAATATGCTAATCATCCCGACCAAGCAATGCAACACATCAAAGTTTTAGTGTTATTGAAAAAAAAAATTAAATTTTTTTTAAAAAAATCGGGTGTTCGGGTACCCGAATTTGTAAATTGACCGACCCGTACCCGAACCCAATATCCGAAAAAATTATCGGTTCAGGTACCCGAACCGAATTTTTCGAATATTAAGGTTCGGATACCAGAATTTTTGGATCAGGTATCGAATTTTCGATTCGGGTATTTGGTTTGGATCTTTTTGAACACCCTTACATACAGGGACATTGTTAAAGGAATAGGAAAAATAAAATGAACCAACGTTGATACTTGTTTGCAAACTAAACCAAAGTCATAAAAATGTTTTATAGGCAAAACTAATCCTAAGAACAATTCAATTTGATAATTTTATGAACAACCATAGATTTTTGTGAGAGTATTGTAATTGTATGTACTGCGCTCTGTGGCTCGCTCATTCAGACCCAAAAAAAAAAAAAAAAGATTGTCGTGTATGAGAAAATGTGAATATATTTACTCATACATATACATATCAGCATTTACATCAAGAGGTCAGGCCATATAGCTGCGTAGTCCCACCCTAAGAATGAAAAACGTGTGGCCCACCTTCATGCCCAAAGAATACCAATTGGTGCGTTTAGCACATTCACATGGTCAAATTTTCAAACATGCGCCCAAGTTAACCCCCATTAATGAATATTTAAAATATCCTTTTTATTTTACAATTGATCTTTCTCTCTCTTGAAGGCTGCTTTTCAATGTTTTGTCTTTTTCCAAAAATATTTGATATTGAATTCATTTGCAGTAATCACCTCTGCAGTTTTGCACATCATCACACATATGGGTTGACTAGCTTACCTCGCTCTCTTTCTCGCTATTAAAAAAAATCAAATGCACCTTGAGGCTTATACTTAAGGAATTTCAAATGTAAAAATAGCTTGAATGTTATTCACAATGTTCACCAATAAAACTTAAAATACTCAACGTCATGCACTTGAATGCTGAACTATTTAAATTTGAATGACCAACATTAAAATTTAGAATGCTCAACATCCTACACTTGAATGCTGAACTTCTTAAATCTAAATGTTTGGAATTAAAAATTAAAAGAACATGCTAAACTCTATACTAATAAAGATCTCATTGTACCTCATACATAAGATTTTTAAAAAAATTACTTAAAGGCCACACTTCTAGCTATCTAATAGGGGCTAAAAAAAATTTAACATTTCAACCTGAAAAAGAGAAGAACAAAGTATATCAAAAACTAATATTACAAAAACATGTATGTGTATATTTTTAAAAAATGCCAAAATACCAAAGAGCAAACTCTCCCACTAGAATGGAATGCTCAAACTAGAACAAAAAGCTTAATGTATTGAAACAAAAATGCTGAGCTTCATATATCAGCGTGCATAAATATTCAAAATAAAATACTCAATTCATAATACAAACCATGTGATAGTAGTGCAACCCTACTATAAATTGCTTAACCACTTACATATTAATCTTAATTATTTCAACTCTTAAATGACTTATGATTTAGCTTCATTGCATTAGCAAATACTTAAAATGCAATGCAAGCTGATCTCTCCATCTCTAACCAATGCAATAGCATGAGAATATCAAGAATAAGAAGCACATCAATGCAGAAAACTGCGAAACATTAGTTATCAATATCCTTGTTAAATTTTATATTAATTGGGCTTTCAAGAACGAGTCATGCATACAAGCTTAAATGAGGTTTCATCCCAAAACCAATTGGCAATGGGTGGAGTAACTCAAAAGCTTATATACATGCTCAAGGCCTTTAATTTCATCAATGTAGGACAACACCTACTATCATTTTCTTTGAATTTTATCAATGTGGGACAATACCCACTTTCATACTCCAACACGCCCCCTCACGTATGGGCTACTAACAAGGCCCAACACGTGCACACAATTTTAATCAAACGGGGATGGTGGCAAATCAAGATCGAGCAATCCGCTCTGATACCATGACAAGTTCAAGTAAATTGGGAGAGAAATCCTGTCATACGGTTCGATGCTCCCGTGTCTATGATCCATAACACTTGCTTACCAGTCATTTTCTCAGGATTGGAATTGGAATTTTTCTGGTTGTGGAGCAGAGTTAGCATACCCTGTAATTGATCAGTGCTTAGGCCAAGGGAGCCCAAGTCGTTTCCTTCTAAGACACCCACTACGGTTGTGCTTCCGGGGCCGACCTGAGCTGCGTAGATCTTCACAGCGCCACGACCACGACCAGCCCCTTTTTCTGTTCACTGCTGTAAGGGCTATTATCCCCTACTGCGTCCACTGCTCTTCACATCACTACGTGGTCTGTCTCCCCACCACTCAGGGTACCCGATGAGAGCAAAGCATGAATCAGCCTCATGTCCAGTACGTTGGCATTGTGAGCATACTATAGACTTGTTTTTTCCGTTCATTCAGGTAAGGACGGCGAACACCATCACCTCTCCTCGTTCTTCTTTCCCTCGTGTCATGGTCCTCACTCGTTCTTCTTGAATGAGAATCGAGTAGACCTTGTTCATATTTGGCAGTGGATTTTGTGCCAAAAGGTTAGACCGAACCGTGCCGTACACTGTTTCGTCCAACCCCATAAGAAAAGTGTGTACCCTCTCTTCTTCTCGTTTCTTTTCAAGCACTGAACCCAGATCACATGCACACTTTCTGCATTTGCACGTTGGCATCTGATCGTAATTAGCTAGTTCATCCCATAATTGTTTGAGCTTGCCATAATAATTGACAATACTCATCCCTCGTTGCTTGCACTCAGCGATTTCTGATCTGATTTGCTGAATTCGTGGGCCATTGATCACTGAGAATCGATCTAGTATATCATTCCACAAGTCCTGTGCAACCTCGACATGTGAGATTGTTGAGCGAAGTGAAGACTTAATGTTGTTTCATATCCAAGACACCAAGAGAGAATTGATACTCCATCAATCGTCAATGTCTGCTGAGTTATCTGCAGGTTTTGTAATTGTCCCGTCGATGAAGCCAAATTTTTTTCGTGCTCTCAAAGCTGTGCGCACAGACCGCGCCCATTCATCATAATTTTCGCCCTTCAATTGAACCTGAGTAATCAACAGCCCAGGGTTATCGAGTGTGGTTATATCATAGGGTGAGATGATTTTCCGTTGAGAAGTTCCATCATTCGACGATGGTTCGGTCATGGTGTTTTCTCCTTCAACTTGTCAGCGGCTCTGATACCATGTTAAATTTTTATATTAATTGGGCTTTCAACAACGAGTCATGCATACAAGCTGAAATGAGATTCCATCCCAAAACCAATTGGCAATGGGTGAAGTAACTCACAAGCTTATATACATGCTCAAGCCCTTTAATTTTATCAATGTGGGACAACACCCACTATCATTTTCTTTGAATTTTATCAATGTGGGACAATACCCACTTTCATACTCCAACAATCCTAATGTATTTACCAGAAAAGCTAATTGGTATTCCATACTTTGCTTGCATATCAATATTTAATCAAGCCATGATCAATTAGTTTTAGTCTAATTAATACGTATAATCGATGCTTACAATTGTTAGGTCAGCACATGGTAGACAGATTAGCACATGTACGTGTGTGTATGTGCGTGTGTGCGTGTGTGCGTGTGTGTGTGTGGACGTGTGCATATGTGTGTATACAAAGAACTTGCACTATATTATAAAATGAACATATTTAAGCAATTCCAAAATTAGTTTTCCATTTAACAAATAATAATAAGTCATAAGAATCTACTTCTGGGTACAGCTAGGACCTGAATCACAATAGTTGGATTAGTGAAAGCATGCTCTCTCAAGCAAAACACGTTCACTCATTTAATACTAGTTTTGATTTGCACGAAATGCCTGCAAATGAAATGAAACTATTTGATAAAATGACTGAATGGAAAAATCATTACGAAATAACACATAATATTTTAAAAAATTATACACCAACAGATGCAGGCTGAATGAATAACGTAATGACTAAACAACTACGATGAAAATATAGAATGAAATTCTACATACTATTATAAAATATGTAGAGAAAATGGCAATAGTATAGAGTACCCAAGGGGGAAAAGTCTTTACCATAATAAACTTAAGGAAATTAAGTGTATATGTACATAGTTCGTTGAAGTGGAGGACAAGACTTTTAAAGTTAAATTCCTTATGTAGTCAATGTGTTCACAAATTCTCTCAACAAAAATTAAAATATTTAATTTTTGCGTACACATCATGATGAAAGCAAAATTGGTAAAATATATTATGATCATCTTGCTTACTCTGTTCATTAGGAGATATGGTTTAGAAAAGGGAAGGATTAAGAAGGAATGGTAAAGAATGAGAAGGATTGGAAAGTAGTGAGATTTTTTGAGAGGAGTGGGAAGGAGTGACATGGATTAGGAGAGATTAAGAAAGAATGAGACAGATCAAGAATGAATGCGAAGGAGTGGGGATATGTTTTTCATTTGTTGATTTTATTATAGAGAAGATTGGGAAGGAATGGTAAGGATTGGAGAAAAACTGGGAAAGAGTGGGAAGGAATGAGAAAGGTTAGGAAATCTACATTTACTAATGAAAGAACAGGCCCTAAAGCATCGAAGAACATGTACTAATGTGGGTATCAACTAATTTTTAGAATTAACATAAATAACACAAATCTGAACTCTTTATATTTTGAGTTTGTTTTTGTCCATTTGCCTTCCCTTGTTAGTTGTTACACATCAAGGCTGTATCCACATAGATTATCAATCTACCGGTCTATATTCACTCAAAATAGTCTAAGCGAATCAAGATTTAAAATTGAAATTAAAATAAACTACTGACTAATCTAATGGATAAATAATCCAATAATTAAGCAAATCAAGTCATCAACCAATCTAAGTGTCAATCTAACACCTCTTCATCAATTGGTTATTCCAATATTGATAATTAAAGTATCAAACCCCTATTTCATGGTCGATTAAAATTGACCTAATCAATTATCACTTCTTAAGAATTGTCGATTATTCTAGATTCATTAAGCATTCGATTATCAAATTGGTGATTTCTCAATTGAAGTGGCTTTCTTAAGACTCCGCAAAATCAAGTCAAATTCTAGGGTGCCGATATCATATTTCACCTTTTAGTTTTTCACCCAATACTCAAAACATGCAAGAAAGTGATCAAATTACTCGCAAGACATTAAACATCATGGATTCAACTAAACAAGCCAATCAGTCCCAAAGTACCAAAAGAGATCAACAAAAGGTTAGAAAATCAATAAGTACTTGCATAAATCCATGATCAAAATAACAAGACTAACTAACTTACAAAGTATGAATTCCTAAAGTGAGAAAAGAGAAAAGAAGGAAAGAGAATTGCTCAGCCAAGACCATGTTTCACCTGTTGTTATAAACCCAGGTTGGAATCCTTGTAAAATCTTTACTTCAATTTACTCTCTCTTACTTTAACTATCCTAAAATTAAACTATTTGGTGGATGTGATGGTAGATAGATCCCTAAAAAATCTTGAAAATGTGCCTTATAATTTGTAAAGTAGAAATAGGAAACAAATCACATAAACTGAGTAGAAATCAAACAACAATGTGAAAATGGCTGTAATATGGGTCATGTCGCCCAATATAGTAGGTTGTGTTGGCTACTGCCTTGCTCATTTGCTTCTTTTTTTTTTCAACTTCATCGTGAAGTGTTCTAGACCATGTTTTTGGACACAATTAGGGTGTTTTAGGTGCTAATAGGCCTCTTTTGCTTCTTCTTTAATCAACAAGGTCTCAAAATCATTATTCTACTCATGAACCTTAGGTCCGCAAAGTCACAATATGCATAAACACACCAAAGATGCAAAACCCAAGCATAAAGCATAAAAAGAGCTTAACACACTTAAATATATATAATAATCCTCTAAAATAGCAAGATAACACCCACGAAAACCCTTGCAAATGTAGCATTCATCATCACCCGTCTTGTTCGCCAAGCATTTCACCTAGGTTTGAACCTTGGTGGTAGAACTTTCACTTGTTAAGGGAGATATTACTAGACTTGCAATGGGTTTTAGACTAGGACTCTACTTGCCCTTCCCTCGGGTAACCACTTTGTAACGCCCCGAAACTTTTGTTACTTATTTTGGATTATGTGCAATATTTAAATTATGTGTATATTGTACGCATTTTATTTTAGGCATATGTGTGTGTTCGATATTATTATTATGTTTAGTGTTTGGGGGAAAAAAAAAGAAAACGGAAAGATGAGTCAAAATTAGTGGCTTGACCCAAAAAAAAAAGAAAAGAAAAAGAAGGGGGGATTTTTTTTTCATATCACGTGGAACCAAAAAGGGAGGGCTCTGTTGCTTTCTTCCCCAAACCCCAACCCACGCATAGAGAGGCAGAGAAGAGAGGAGGAAGAAGAAGAAGAAGAGGAGGAGAAGAAGAGGAATTCGATTTTAGTTTCGATTTGCAGATTAAGGTAAGTAATTTTTACTTTCTCTAACCCTAAAATTGATTAGGGGAAGATTACTTTGAGATTTATGTTCGAATTTGCAAAATTGAATTCGAATTGAAGCTTTGAATCTGAGGTTTTAGGGTTTATTAGATTAGAATCCTAAATCAATTTGTTAGAAACCTACTACTAAAACTTTAATGTTTATTTGTGATTTGTGAGTTATGTAGATGTTGTGAATTGATGGGTATGTTTTGAATTTAGCCAAACACATGCTATACTATGGATTTTGGGGTTGGTTACTTGTATTTGAATAATATGGTAGAAAAATAGGGTGGATTTTCGAATTTTGTTGATAACGTGCTACTACCAGATTTTCTGGGAATTTTTGGGTGCTTGAAAAATCGTAAAATTTTTATGTTAGAATCTATATGTTATTTGTCAATTTCCTGCAAAGTTTGGTGAAGATTGGATGTGTATGCTGTGAGTTATGAATTTTTGAGTTAAAGTACCTTGCTTAGTATAATTATGGATTATTTGTGTGTGTAATCCATAAATTAAATATGAAAAGGCCATTGTTGAGCTTCCTAAGAATTCTGATTGTGCGATGAAGCATGGGAAACTTATGAAAGTATTTTGAATGGAATTATGCTTTGTTTTGATTACGTTTTTGTTCAAATTGTGGAATTAAGCGTCATTGAAAACAAAATGTGATTCAATGGATTATACGATTTTCTTAAGTTATGTTTTTGGGGAATGAGGTTTATGTCTTTATCTGAGGCTATTACAGAGCGTTCTAGAGCTATGGCCATAGTAGTGACTATCGTTATGTTCAGGTCGCCTAGGGGGAGAGGCTATAACCAATCCCCTGGGATATGAATGTCGACCTTATGTTTGTGTGAGCCATGTGGGTCCCTAGTGAGGAGGGTTTCGGCCTCAACTTACTAGGATATGAATGCGATTCCATGGTTTGTGTTGTGGGTGGTTCGCGTCCTTCAGAGCGTTGGGTGCCTGGTTGGGACTATATGAATGAGTTGCGGCTGGTCCATCATTGGTTGGTACCATATGTTTGAGCCGTAGCTAGGCCACCAGGATGTGTTTGTCACCCCTGCGTTGTGATGGTTCTTTGTGTAAGCCATGAGTTGATTTCCCCTAAACTAAAAGTTTTGCATTCAGTTAAGAATATGTGATGTGTTGTGAAATTGATTTTAGCTTGGATTTGGACTTTGGATATGTTATGAAGTTGTTTTTGGCTTGGATTTGGACTTTGGAATTGGATGTGAACTTTGGATATGTTATAAAAATGGTAATTGCATTGGGTTTGGACTTTGGTTATGTTATGAAATTGGTTTTGGATTGAATTTGGACTTTAGTTATGATGTGGAAATCCTTTTGGATTTAAATTGGGCTTTGGATTTGGATTTGAAGGTTCATTCAAAACGCCTATGAGCTTGTGATTGACTTTAAGATACATATTATGTGTTTATGTGAACTTTTGAGATAAAGTTGATTTGATGTATGTGCCAATTATGGTTATGGGCTGGCCGCTAGGTTGCTTAGCAGATTTTGTTTTCTTTTGGACTCTAGTGAGGACTATGAGCCCAAGGGACATGATTGGTATGGGACAATCATGGTTAGTTTAGTGAATAAACTAACAGCAGAGTTTGTTTAGAGATTTAAGTGAAAACGAGAGTCCTTGAATCGTACTTGATATGGGACAAGTACGACTAAGCTACGCTAATTGCCCGTTCCATGACATAAATATGTTGTGTGTATTTTTGACATTTGTAAACATATTAGATATGGAAGGTATGAATTTATTTTGGTTCTTGAAGCATATGAATGTTCTTTTGTCACCTTGTACATGTCATATGACATGTTCTGTCCATATGTCATTAGATACGTGTACTGTGTGATTATGTGTGAATCGGTTAATGTGCAAAATGTAACAACGGGGAAGGTAAGGGTTATTCACTGGGCTCGAGGAGCTCATGATCTCACCATTTTTTAGGTTCTAGAAACCAAAAGGGACCACAGGAGCATTAAGAGAACTTATTTGGACCTGGAGTGCTCGTTTTATGTATATGTTATGGATTATGTTTAGTAAATACAGTTTTGTATTTTGATTCGGATATATGTAAGAACATTTTGTATATGGTTTAAGTATATATACAATGTATGTTTTAGAACTACCGGCCCAAACTTTCGTTAGACTGTGATTAGAGCTTCCGCTGCTATCGATAAGTTAATTAAGATCATAGAGCCGTGTGGATGTTCCTTAAGGGACTTCCAAGGCAGTGACGTGCCTGCCCCCTTCGGGCGGGGCGTTACACACTTGCTTACCAACCCTAGGCCTAGTAGGAGCTGGACCTGGTCTAAGCCTCTACTGGGGGGAAAAAAGGGTTTTGGACTCTACATGTTGTGAACCTTGCATTTTCTTGAGACATTAATAAAAAGACAAAAAAAGAAACTTGCTTTAAGCTGTTCTAAAAGTTATTAATGGCTATTTGTTAGTTAGCTATTACAATTAATAAATTTCTTATATTTTGAGAATTATTAAATGGAATCAATTGTTAGTACCTCCTAGGTTCATGTCCTAAGCAGAGTAATGTTTCTTATGATAGAGAATTTTGTCATCCACTAATAGCCTTTGACTTGGTTATCTAGTCCTCTATCTCGCTGACCTATGATGGGTACTAGGTCCAAACAGAGTAGCCTAACTACCATTTCAAATATGTTACAGAAAATTTTATAATTGTAAATCAATAGTCTTTTTGGGCAACTTTTATTTTAACAGGAACACTATCCCAATTTCTAATACAAATTGAATTGACTTTACTAGAACATCTTTCTAAATCTTCCTTCAAAACCTCTCATCCCTTCCTTAATGCCTCCATTTCTTGCGGAGATTCAAAGGAACAACTCTCTCTCTCTCTCTCTCTCTCTCTCTCTCTCTCTTATGGAAACAGGCTAAAGCCTAATTACTATGACTAATGAATGTTATTTTGCTAAGCCATATTGATGAGTTTTCAATTAGCTCAAATGTTCTGTTTGATCATCTAGGTTTGTCTTTATATATTGAATTTGTTCCCTTTTCTTGCCTTGGGTTTTTGCTTCTATTATAATTTCAATTTTTGGGATTTTGTGGGTTTGTGCCCTAATGTTTCTCTCCTCACCTCTACAAAATCCCAATTTTTTTTTCGATTTTTTGCAATTTGAATCCCAAAGTGTTCTTTCCCCTTTTACGTTCAATCCATTTTATCATCTTTTTGATTGGGGATTGTAATCAAAATCATAATTAACTCTTGCATTTTTTGAAATTCAAGAACTATTTTCTTTTTTTTTTTTTCATTTCTAGGAAATACATCTTCTTTAAAACTTGAATTATTAAAGATTGCATATATGTTGTTCCGTAGAATCCCCCAAAGAAAGAAAATTTAAGGAACCCTTGTCCTTCTATTTTGTTTTTCTTCTCCTTTTCCGTCTCTTTGTGTGGGTTCATTTTTTGTGTTCCTAGGCTAAGGTGAAATATGAGCTGCTTTCCATGCTTTTCATCCCAAGGAAAGAAAGCATCAAAAAGGCTTAGCAATGATGAACAAGGGCAAACACCTAGTGCTCCCCTCTCTAAACCAAGCCCACAATCGTCACCTGGTAAGCATAGATTATAATGTCTTTTCTACGGGGCATAATGTGATGCAAGCAATCAATCGTAGAAGTTTTGTCAATTTTCAATTGATAATAATGTAGTGCATTATGCTTTTCCTTACACAACATAGCATATATGCTTTTTGTCCAAATGAGTACATATAAGTTAAAGTTGTGAGGTTGGAACTTTATTATGTTTCCATTGCAGAAAATTCTAGGCCTACAAATATCGGGGAAGCAGCTGGAAGAGTTGCCAAGGAAAATGGAACCAACAATATTGCAGCACAGACTTTCACCTTTCGAGAGTTAGCCATTGCAACCAAGAATTTCCGCCCAGAATGTCTTATAGGTGAAGGTGGTTTCGGGAGAGTTTACAAGGGCAAACTTTCTTCTGGTCAGGTATCAACAATTCATATTTCTATTCTAATAGTCTACTCCTTTATTTATGATAAACTCTATATAGATATTATGTAATTAGCTATTTCTTTTGTGTGTGATTTTAGATTGTAGCAATAAAGCAACTTGATCGAAATGGATTGCAAGGAAACAAAGAATTTCTTGTTGAGGTCCTAATGCTAAGCCTTCTTCATCATCCAAACCTAGTTAATCTCATTGGTTATTGTGCTGATGGGGATCAAAGGCTCTTGGTATATGAATATATGCCCCTGGGATCCTTGGAGGACCATTTGCTTGGTAATTATCAGTTCACTTTTTCTCCTCTTTGACAAATTAATGTATGATCCATATGTTTATGAAAAATAATGTTTGTTACACTTCACTTACTCATAGTTCTAATGGAAATACTTAACAATCAATCTATATCAAGTGTTGTAGTTCTAAGCCATATGTACACTTTGTTATAGTCCTCATAATCCTCCTATTAGCATGAGTTCTCTCACCAATCACTGAAACATCGTGTTTCTTTCTTAACTTCAAAAGCTATTAAGTAATTTGTGTTGGGATCGGTGGGTACACATTTATTGACAAAAGAAGTACTATCAAAACCATGGTATTTTCTATAATGATTTTTCTTACCATTCAATATATGATGATGAAAATAAGTAGCAAAACATGTTATTTTCTTAGGTAGTAGACTTCAAGTTTGATTTTCATAAGGTACTTGTATGTATTGTATTTACTTGTAAACTATAGAAGATGGATAACTTTGTGTGCTAAAAAATTCTTTCTCCAGATATTGGCCACGAGCAAGAGCCATTACAATGGTCTATAAGAATAAAGATAGCTTTGGATGCTGCCAAGGGTTTAGAGTATCTCCATGATAAGGCAAACCCTCCAGTCATTTACCGTGACTTGAAATCTTCTAATATCTTGCTACAAGATGACTTCCATGCTAAGCTTTCCGATTTTGGATTAGCTAAGCTTGGCCCTACGGGGGACAATACTCATGTTTCTACAAGAGTAATGGGAACTTATGGCTATTGTGCCCCTGAATACCAAAGAACAGGTCAACTAACAATAAAGTCAGATGTATATAGCTTTGGAGTTGTATTATTGGAGCTAATTACAGGACAAAGAGCCATTGACACAACCAAACCAACCAATGAACAAAATCTTGTTTCTTGGGTAAGTTTTTGTTTTGTTTAATATGAAGTAAAATACTAGATTTATTCATAATGTTCATCAAGCTTATATTTAACCTATAAATTTTGATGTTGTATACAAGCATCGCTTAAATACAATATCCATAACTTTCGATTTGCTTGTATTCTAAAACCTAAGCATTCTTCCTTAACTCTAACTTACAACTGAATTGATTGCACTAGTCATGATATTAGTGTATGTAGTTTCCTCACTTTAAGATCAAAAAGCATTTGCATGGGGCACATCAGAGTGCTTGTTGCTATCCTTTGATCAGTATTGTTAACCTTTGGTCAAGTCAATTCCTCAGCATCTTCCTTCACTAAACACATTCATGTTGACTAAGTTTCGTAACTTACTTGACCAACTATAGGCACAACCAGTATTTAGGGAGCCGAGTAGGTTTCCAGAACTAGCCGACCCCCACCTTGGAGGGGATTTTCCAGTGAAGAGCTTGAATCAAGCAGTAGCAATTGCAGCTATGTGCCTTCAAGAAGAACAAGCTGCTCGACCTTTGATGAGTGACGTCGTCACTGCCCTCAACTCCCTTACAAGGATGACAAGTGATGGTAGTGCTTCTCCATTGAGCTCATCGGAGGCTTCTTCAAGAAGTAGCGACGGAAGCCGAGAAAGTGTTTAAGACACCAGCAAGATGTGGCGAAGCCATGGAGTATAGGGACTCATCATAATGCAAGGACTCAAGCTCAATGCAAGTTACATTTGATAGAAACAGGCTTATACATATCTAGCCAACATTTTCCTTTGATGCCTGGATTATTTCCCTATAAGAGTCAACCTCCTATTCGTTGTTACTGCTAGATTTGACTGTTTGATTTTACAAATCATATTGGAGTAATGATCCACATATAGTTATTGTAAACTTGTATCCTATAAGTTATAACGAAGAAGTAAAAGAGGAAACATGCAGATTAAAACTTCAATTTGACTTAATATTTCATTAGGGTTTTATTCTGATCAGTTATGATGGGCACATCCTCAAATTGGCTATGTAATTACAATTGTAGTACTTGAATGATTGATCATTGCATTACATTATGTACCTACAGGAAAAAATGTTCATATATTTGTATATGAGGGTGTTTTATTTAGTTCTGGGCATGTGAAATTGTAATACATAATTTGTTCTTTCAAATTTGAGGTCATATTCTTGTAGATGATTAAAAACAATCACATTCTAGCTTAGTATTGCAATCTTAGTTTCTGGGTTATGCCCTAAGGGCTATGTAAGTTTCTGAATAACTCCCATGAACTTTTGATAAGTTAACAGCTACACTTGAATCCCACAAAATGTCTCTACTAGTATTTTATTTTTTTGGGTGCAACAAAACATCTATTATATTAACACTTTTATTGACATGACTTAGAGGGGGAAAATGTCGAAGAGGTGGTAGCCTAGTTAGTTTCCACAGCCCCCCCCCCCCCCCCCCAATCTACCATGATCTTCATTGGAGTTGATGTCTCAGGTAGTTTGGTGCCTACCCCTCCTTAGAGCTTGCTGAGGCCATCAGGTAATGGTTGTCTGAACACACACACAAATATATATATATAATATATATATATATATATATATATATATATATTATATATATATATATATTATATATATATTATATATATATATATATATATATATAATCGAAACAAAACCTGCTAATCTTTTAACACACCTCATTCTCATAAAATTTTAAAATAATTAATACTTTTACTTTTTTCCTTTTACAAAACATAATCTAATTTCTTAAATTAGTGCCATAATAATGAATATCATTTCAAAAATAAGGATAAAAATATTTTCCTGCCAATATTATGTTCATGTAATATTTTAACAATCCGACATTCATCATGGTTTAGAAAGTGAAACTGCTAAACATGATCCAAACATAGTAATCTTGCATGCGCACATAAATATAGTTGTAGTACTTTCCATATAATTTGTATTTATCAACAATGTAATATTATAAAGACGCATACACATATCCTATTTACTAAAGACACAGTTATTATTATAAAACAAATATAAGATTTCTTATTTCCATTACCATTATTATTTTTGCTTGTTGAGTATAAATGATTTTATCTACCTTGATACTATTATCATTATCATCATTATCATCATCATCTCATCATTATCATTATTATTATTATTGTTGTTGCCGTCATTATTATTGTTATTGTTGTTGTTATTATAATTACTATAATAATTGTTATTATTATAAGGGCACATCTACATATCCTAATTACAATAAAGACACCATCCTTATTACTAGAATATAATAAAAGATTTCATATTTCTATAATTATTATTATTATTATTATTATTATTATTATTATTATTATTATTATTATTATTATTATACCTTTTTTTTGAATATAAATATGGAATATCATAGATTTTACTAATGATATGATGACAACTACATATCTTATATCCATGAGATAATACTTCTCACAAATTGCCACCCAAGTATCAAATTGATTTCAATTTACAAAGCACAAGAACCCAAGCCAATATTAACAATTTTTTTAGGTGATAAGATTACTCTACCTAACGCATGTTTTGTTATGACATATGAAAGGTTTTTAAACCTGCAAAAATGTCATTAATACTTTGTTTTCATTAAATATTTTTAATTAATTTTCATCAAAATTAATATTAAATATTACAAATTATTCTATTATTAATTTTTAGTTAATGCATTAGATTAATTTTTGGACTACCATAACTGTCAAGTAATTATAGAAATTAAGATATTATTATAATTTTTATTACAAATATTTGCGAAGTCAATCATAACACAATTTAGTACATTAGAAACTTTTAGTCAATGGTCTCTCATAACTTGCATTCCTCAATAATTGCTTCATCTTTAAAAGTTATTAATCATCTTTAAAAGTTTCGCATGCCATGTGTCAAATAAACTTTGAACTTGTCATTCTTTTTTTTTTGGATGGAGTTTGTGAGCATATCATTAATTAATAATACTTATATGTTTTTAACTAATTAACATTGGAAAGTATGCACATAAAATATTTTCTTTTTGATCCATGGTTTGGCCTTACTTGAAATGGGACCTTATTTTTTACATGATTAGAGAACAATTCTTATGTTGAGTGGAATCTTCTCCCCCCCCCCTCCCCAAAAAAAAAAGAAGAGGGAAGATAGGTGAAGAGCTTAGAGTCAAATTGTGTGATGGGCATGTTCTTTTCGACTTAAAAGAAATAAGTATTGGTACTTACTGCTGAAACATGCTAAATCATGTTGAAACATGCTGCATCATACCGAAACATACACAACTCATGAAAAAAATATAGTTAGGTATTTTCAATAAGTATTTAACAATGATGAATTGTGTGGAATGATGCTAAATTGTGCTGCAAGTTGCCGAATGCTGATGATAAGTACTTATGATAAGTTGAAAAGAATATGCCTGATGTTTGTCTAATATGTAACTTTAAAGTATGTAAATGTATTTATCATACTTGATTTGATGTTCTTATATCTCCTATTTCTTTCTTTTTCAAAAAAAATTTCCCTTTAAAAAATTACATGTATTTTACAAATAGAAAAGAATATCGTCAGACATTAATTTATGTTGCAATTGTGAGATTTATTTTAATAGTATATCCATTGACCCCTACATAAATTATATCATTTAGGAGTTATTCTTAAAACCCTATTTGAAATCTATATTATTATAATAACAATCTTTACAAAATCCTAGAATGGAACAACGAGAGTGATTTGCGGGATTTGGTGTAATCTTAACCATAAAAATTATTTATGCATTAAATCTAAGCTGTCATTTTTAAAGTTAAGATATCTCTTTATTTTATTTAAAAAATCCCCCATAATTTGGGATGCACATGATAAAAGATAGATGATAATCCAATTATCTAGAAAAAATTAGGCAATTATATTTATTCATTAAATCTAAACCATAGATTTTAGTTTTAAAAAAACCACCTTATCTAAGTAAAATAACCATTTATAACTTTTATTTTTTTAAAAAATCACTCATAATTTCAATTATATTTGATAAAGGATACATGATAATTCTATTATCTAAAAAAATTCAAGCAATTAAAAAAATGATAATATTTGGAAAAACCTAAAATGCGAACTACAACGGGAGTGATTTGAAGAATTAGATGTAATCTCACCCATAAAAATTAGGCAATTATATTAATTCATTAAATCTAAACTGTGGACTTTAGTTTTAAAAAACCACCTTATCTAAGTAAACTACCCATTTACAATTTTTACTTTTTAAAAAAAATCACTCATAATTTCGATTGTATTTGATAAAGGGTACATGATAATTCTATTATCTAAAAAAATTAAGCAGTTAAAAAAAGTGGTAATCTTTGAAAAAATCAAAAATACTAGCTACAATTTGAGTGATTTGCAGGATTTAATGTAATTTCAACCATAAAAATTAGTCATCTTTCAATTTTGTATCTAATCAGTCTATCTATCTACACTATATCAATAACAATAGTTGAAAATCCTAAAATACTAACATGAGAGTGATTGTTAGTTTTAAAAAGTCACCTAATCTAAGTAAAATATCCATTTGTAATTTTTTTTTTTAAAAATCACTTATAATTTCAGTTATATTTGATAAAGGATACATGATAATTCTATTATCTAAAAAAATACAAGCAATTAAAAAAATGATAATCTTGAAAAAACCTAAAATGCTAGCTACAACGGAGTAATTTGCAGGATTTGATGTAATCGACTTCAGAAAATTTAATTTTAGTTAGAGGATATTTCGATCCTGAGAGGGTATTGATGGATTCATTCCGAGTTTTGAGCATTTTGTCTTTTCTTTTTGGATGAATTAATTGTAGAGTATGTTTAACATGATGAGCACTGAATTAGGGATTTTGGATACTTATGGAAGGACTTGAAGCATTGCATTATGTATTGTCTAATAGGAACATCAAGTACAAATGAGTGTCCTTCAAGGGCTTGGATAAATATTTCGATCAACAAGGAAGAGAAAAAGGATAAATAAAGCAATATGATCTATTTTTGAAAAATGATGCTTCATCTTAGCATAGATTGCTATCTCTTTTAAAATATTATTGTGAAAAAATTAAAATAATGAATTTTAAAGGCACATACAGTTCAGTATTTGATGAAAGAGAATAAATTTTATACTAAGATTCTTACTTTCTGGACAAATTTTCAAGAGATATTACATTCGCTATCTCTATATTTTGAAAAACTCATTTCACACGCAACATCAAAATAAATGTGTGACAATATTGTCAAATTTTAATTCTTAAATAGAGAATAGCAAAGGAATAGGATACATTTACATTAATAAGGGCATAATCAAGGTAATTTAGGGAGCCTAAATTCCACCATTGATGAAGAACTTTAAGTTTGTTAATTATTTAATCCATTATTGAAAATAAGTGGTGAAGAATTAATTCTAAGTATCTTCACTGTACAAATTAGATATTGTTCAAAAAAGTCATGAAGGAAGGCAGTAAGATGTGTGTATTTTTTTAGGTGAATTAATTTTAATTTTTCTCAATTATTTCATACACTTTAGTTAAAAATATAGTATATGTACTGCATATTATAACTCCTATTTTGTTATTGTTTTCTTTTATATGTCCTCATATAACGTTAATCCTTCGTTAGGTCTTATTATGCCTCTTATGTCTACCATAGGTTCTTCATATACTTTGATGCTAACTTTAGGTTCATATTGGACAGTAATTAAAGACATTAAGCACTTTCAAAGTATTTAATTCGGAATTTTGTGAGGGTGGGATTTGACCGAGAAGGGGGTAATTTCATTTTTTAAATCTGGATGTAGTTTTTTTATTTGTTTAGATTTTGTTTCGCAATAAGTGGTTTGTGATTTTGGTTCCTGCTCTTTGTTTTTATTTTGAGTTTATATTTAGATATCAAGCTTTTCCCTGACAAGTGGTTTGTAATTGCTATTTTTCAGTGTTTGACTATTTGCAAAACTAAAAAGATTTTCTCTGGTGAGGATGCATGTTATCGCATGGATTATAACTTCCAAGATGATGCAGTAAGGTGTTGGTAATTTATTTAACTTAATTTAAAATATCATTATATGATTGGGATGATTACTTTGATTAATTATTTATTGTTTTCCTTGATGATTTTTATATGCCTTGGGAACTCGCTTAGGGGAATGCAATGTAATTGTGCAATATGAGAAATGAACAACCTTGAAATTTACTACTGATTTTGGGTCAGATTTGAAGGTCTTTGAAGATATTATAAAGAGAATGCTAATTAACAACAAGGGGGAAGCAAAGCAACTCATTAAAATAAACAAATGGATTGTTCAGTATAGTGGAGTGGAGCTCCAAACTTATACAAGAATTTATGTATAATTTTTTATATTTATAGCTAGGTAAGGGTCTTCAATATACGTTCTATTTTTGGATTCACATTTTTTTATGGATTATCATAGGAAGAATCAGATGTTAGATGCGTTATGGTGTAAAATTTGTAATCCATAAAGGTTAATGTATAATGCATAAACGTAGAAGTTAAAAGGAGTAAATGACTTTGTTTTGAAATAGATTTGGACATCTAATTATTCTTGAAAGTGGTGTTGTCTAATGTAAAAGAAGGAATCTTTTTCGCTTATAACTTAATGAAACTCTTTATACATGAGTGATACATGTCCTAACTATCTCACTTATATGCTGATTATTTCATGAATCAAGACCTACTTTTAATGGATTAGTTTTTTCGGGTGTAATCTACTTTACAACTGAACTTAGTGAGATTTGAAACTTTTAGACGTTGGGAAGGAGGATTTGATTCATCAATTAAAGTTTCCATTAATTGAAAAAATCAATTTTGCTAATTATATGATCAAGTGAATCAGACAATATTTTATCTTAATATTCATAAAATATTCATGAGACAAATGATTTTATAGAATGAATACTTTATAATTTTTAAATTAAAATTTAATTTAAAAAATAATCCGTATATTGCACGAATCCATATTAATAAGAATATTATGAAAGACTCCTACAGGATAATTTAAACACCAAGACATATTTCCCATATAAATAGAAGTAATAAGTGATAAACTATGGCCAACGAAAAAGTTATCCAACCAAATTATTCGACGCATAGACGCCCGCAAATTATAACGTACAATCTGTGGGGACCACGTTTTGTCCGGCCTGGATTACGTGATTTATTTTGTTCTGCGCAAGTAAAAGCGCCGTATAACTTGTCCAAGTGGTTGGTGGCGCCTTGGGTCCTTGTGTGTTATGAGTTTGAATATGCTGGAAGGCAATAACAGAGCTTTTTAATTTTTTTGGTCTTCTCACCGTGGTTTTTTTAAAAAAATTCAATTATGCCATGAATTAATTAATTAATGCTTTATTTACTTCAACTTTTTAATATACTTATTCAATAGTCAATACAACTAAATTTGGTTTTTTTATTGCATATATGCATATGCATTATTAAATATACATTATAACTCACTAAAAAAAAACATAGTATGGATAAATGAAATACAGATTTTTTAATTATTTACTCACTAAATGTATATTATATCTCACCAAAATATAATAAAAATAACTTACTAAAAAGTCAGAGTCCAAATAATTAAAACCTTTTGAGTATGTCATTCTTACACATTTAAAGAGATCTTGTATTTGAGTTAATCAAAAAATACATCGTAGATGCATTAGAAAAATAAATCGAGTATTGCTCACTAAATATATACCATAGCTCACCAAAAGTTATAGTGTAGCTCATTAAGAAAGTATTATACCTCAAAATATGAATAAAAATGTCTAATCGTGTATTATATTGGTTGCTCACTCATTTTGCCTAGGAATAGTTAGTATTTCTTATTGAATCATATTAATCACTGAATGTATTTTATTACTCAATAAATATCTATCACAATTCATTAAATAAATATCATAGCTCACTAAAAGTAATAGTAAGAGTACAAGTTATTGAAACTATTCAAGTATGTCATTCTTGCACATTTAAAAAAATCTTACATTTGAGTTAAGCAAAAGATATATCATAGCATATTAGAGAAGACAAGTATAAAGTATTACTCACTAAACATATACCGTTACTCACCAAAAGTTATAATGCAGGTCACTAAGAAAATATTATACCTCAAAATATAAACAAAAATATGCAATTTTGATTAGGAATCGTTATATTGCTCACCAAAAGTTATATTGCTCACTGAATTATCTTGTTCACCAAATATATTTTATAACTCACTAAATATTTATTACAGCTCACTAAATAAATATCATAGTTCACTAAAAGAAATAGTAATAATTATAATGATTGAAACTTTTTAAGTATGTTAGTCTTGTGCGTTTAAATAATCTTATATTTTTAGTTAACCAAAAGATATATCATAGCACACTATAACATAAATATAAAGTATTGCTCACTAAACATATATTATAGCTTACCAAAGTCATAATACAACTTACTAAGAAATCATACCTCAAAATATGAATAAGAATGTGTATGTGTTCACTAAAATTGTGTATTATATATCTGTTCACTCTTTTGTTATTATGAATTATTAGTGCTATTCACTAAATCATATTGGTCATCAATTATATTTCATAACTCACCAGATAACCATCACAGCTCACTAAATAAATATCATAACTCACTAAAAAAAGTACAAATAACTAGAATAATTTTTCAACTTCTTTGATCACTAAATATATATCATAGCTCCATTTCATTTTAACTTTATTTATTTTAAGGAGGACAAAAAGCCACATTATAAGCCACTAATAATTAGTGAGCATTATTGTATGTACTGGGGAGCATAATATATATTAGTGAGCACTATGGTATGTATTATCGTATATATATTAGTGAGCATGATATTTTTTCTTTTTTTGATACTACATCGACAATAACACCATTGCAACAACAAATAATAATAATAATAATAATAATAATATTAATAATAATAATGACAACAGCAGCAACAACAACAACAATAATAATAATAATAATAATAATAAAAGTATCTATTAGTTCGCTAAAAATATCTTTCAATTCACTAAAATAATAATAAAAATATCTTAGTGAGCTCTACAGTAATTTTTGGTGAACGAAACTGAATATTTAATAACATATTTTAGCGAACTATATAATATTTTTAGTGAGCTAAAATTCAGTTATACGTTTACTTCTATATTACCGGTTGTATGATATGACAGCTCATGAACGCTGATGATGAAAGTTCCGTCAAAATTATTGTTTGAACTTGGTATTGACCGAAATCTATGCTTGTCGATTTACGCAGACATCACCTGGATGTGAAGCTTGAAACCCTGAACTCTTGCACAATGCATTGTATGATCGTGTATTCGTGTTAGAACTTGGAAGTCATGAATTAAGCCGAAACCGCGAAACATTCCTCTGTCCTAACATTCCTTTCTGTGGCAGCGCTTCTGGGCTGAAACCCTGAATCCTTGCACAGGTGCGTCCTTGATAATACGCTGTGCTTCAAATGATGATTGCTTTGGGTTTTTGCAAGCTCTAATTCTTCTGGGTTTTTCCTTGGGATTGATTTGAAGCTCTCTGCTCTAATTTGACGCAATTGATGATCTTGATCTTTTGGTTCCTTTCGAAACAATCGAACTATTAGTACAGTGACCCAGAAAGATTACTTTGGGTTTGTGCGGGCTCTAATTCCTTTTTTTTTTTTCCCTTGGGATCCTCCCTCTTGTTGTTCTACTTTGCTATGTGCTTGATTTTTCTATAATTTTATCATCTGGGCATGTGATGTTCATCATGTTCTCATGCTGACTCCCTCATTTTTAGTTTTTCTGTGTCCTTATGTGGCGTTCGGCTGGGAGTAAGTTAATTGGGGTGTGATGTTATCAATTATGTAATGCAATTAGGTATGTAACGTAAGGGGAAAATAATTACATTGGATTGTTTGGTTAGTTAAAAATCGTAATTGAACCACAAAGGTGATTACAAGCCAGGAGAGAGAAAGCCCAAACTAAAGAGAGAGATTGGGAAAGAAAGATGGGATAGGGATGAAATTTATCATAAATTTGTATGACTTTTTGGCCTAGTGAGGGAGGAGAGAGAAAGTTGTAAGGGACTCGGAACGTAGCATGAGGGGGGGGGGGGACTGGAGAAACTATTGGAAGTAAATTTGATTACAATGCAATTTTGATTACATTCTTAAATTATAACCAAATATGGTAATTGAATTACCATTGTCAACTTGATTACATTACCCTTTTGATTATATGAAACCAACCATTAGAGTCCCGCAAATGATAGCTATTTGATTGATTTTGAGTTACTTCTTGGTTGGATTGATTGTTTGCTGCATAATGTAGGTGGATGGTGTTGCATTTGACTGGTGAAATCAATGACTTTGAACATTTTCTTGTTTTGTCAAAATGGGAGTTCTGATGTAATGCATTTCAAACTAGGGAAGAGCTTAAGTTAGTTGGGTACACGTAAAGAATGAGAAGTGAGGTTTGGAATTGTACTTTAGGTGTAATATACATAGTTGCTGTAGCAGCTATTTGGATTGCTTCTAGCTATGTGGTTCAATCTGTCGTTGATGCGGGCATTTCTCCGTTCCTCATCACATACATTTGCAACTCGTTATTTGTGATATACATCCCTCTTGTTGAAGCTGCCCGGTTATTAGAAGGCTATACTGGCAAGTTATTCTTTTGGCAGCGTAAAACAGATGTCAGAGTACGAAAGCTAGCCAATTTAGAGCAGGCCATTCTTCTTGAAAAGAGCAACTTAAATGAGCAATCAAGTAGTTTGTGTCCTCATATCTACAGCGAACAAGAAGACAAAACTTTTCTCAATGGATGTGAGGTCGATGAAGGTCCTTATAACCAACTGGATGCTAAGGGGCATTGGACTTGCACTAGGGTAGCAAAAGTCAGCCTGCTGATATGCCCATTTTGGTTTTTGGCACAGCTCACCTTTAACCTTTCACTGAAGTACACAACTGTCACAGTAAGAAGTGATCCTCTCCTTTTTATCATTTCGTTTTCCTGCCTGAATGCGATATAATGAATTCTTTTTCCTGATTGCTGCAGTCAAATACAATTTTGAGTACTTCTTCTAGCCTTTTCACCTTCCTACTCTCTCTGGCTTTCTTGGGTGAAAAGTTCAGTTGGGTGAAGCTCATTGGTGTACTGCTTTGCATGGGAGGGACAATCATTGTCAGCTTTGGTGACTCGGAGATGGGACTAAGGGGAATTAACTTAAATCCTATTCTTGGAGACATTCTAAGTCTTTGCTCAGCTGTGCTGTATGCTGTATATATAACTCTCATCCGTAAGAAGTTACCCGATGATGAGAAAAGTGGGCGAGAGTTAGTATGGCGCAGTTTTTGGGATTCCTGGGGCTTTTCAACCTTGTGATTTTCCTTCCTGTGATGTTTGTCTTGCATTTTACAAAGCTGGAGTCTTTTACCACACTTTCCCTGAAGCAGTTGGGTTTGATTGTGAGCAAAGGTTTGTATTCTATTTATTTCCCTTTTCAATATTTCCTAGTTGTTAGGACGTGTTTTTGTAGTCATACTGAGCATTCATTTTTCTGTTGCCATATTGCTGACTTCTGCATAAGCGAAAACTCTGAGAACCATGGCTTATAATTTATAGCTTGCCCATCCTTCTGTGCAATCTCTCTCATCTGCCCCTCCCCCTGGGCAACCCCCCCCCCAAAAAAAAAAAAAAAAACATACACCCCCCCCCCCCCCCCAAAATAATGAAAAACAACAATAAAAAAGAGAGGGAAGGCTACTGCTTATCTGTTAAAGAATCATCTATTAGGGCAGCTAGAGAAATGCATTGCAATGCATTGCATAAATTAAAGAATCATCTATTAGGGAAGCTAGAGAAATTGGATCCCTACAATCTTCAGCTGCATTGAGCTAGAAAGCTGAATTCTTGAAGAGTTGGTGGCTGATGCAACAAGATATCATGGAAAATTTTATTCTAGAAGAAATAGGAAGTTTAGGAATTTAGGAATTCTTATGTAGGAAGAACACTATCTTTTAGTTATTTTATTCTATCAATTAGGGAGCAAATAATATCTTTTGATTATATTATGATTTAGTTTCCTTATCACGTTAGGATGTATTCCTCTATTTAAACTCCCAATTATGCATTAGGAAAACAGACTTGAATGAATTGAAATATTGAGTATTGTTGAGTACTTTGTGTGTGAATTCTCCCTTGTAGGAATTGCTCTCAGAGCGTCCTACCCCTTTGTAGGAATTGCTCTCAGAGCGTCCTACATCAAATTTGGTATCAGAGCTCGAGATCCTTGCCCTGTCGTTGCTGTGGAAATTTTCTTTGTCCTTTTCCCTTCTCTCGTTCCCCCCCCCAAAAAAAAAGCGAGATCGTGCACCCAGAAACCCTAAGCCGCGGCAGCCATCCTTCCATCGCCGCCAACCCCGTCGGCTGCCACCACCGTCGACCACCACCCCGAGGTCGCCACTTCCGGCCGACAACCACCCGACCCCCCACTACCACCTACCGTTCACCGGAGCCCCCGAAACCCTAGAACTCCCATTCGCGAACCCTAAGTTGTGAAATCCCCAATTCTCGAACCCTAGCTTCTCAATTCGACCCAATCCATCTAGTTCTCCCAAAATTAACGTCTTTTGCCCATTATTCTCTCCCTTTCGCCCAACAGCCTCATCCCAATTGCACGAAAACATTTCGAATTGACTTTCGATCGAGTGTTGTGCTACCGTCACGCGCTACCCAGAGGTTCTGCGGTGTTGCTGACCGTGCGTTGTTCCATCACCATTGCTACCACCACACCAGGGACAGCCGGCCTACCTCCGTCCAGCCTTGGGTCAGCTGGGGTTGTGGGAGGCAAGAAGCTAAAGCCTTGACTTGCAAGTCATTAAGAGATACGAGGAACTCAATCCACCTTGGTGTTTGTGTAAGGTTTTCAGCTGTGAAAATTCGACTAATATCTGATTACTTAGGTTTTTCTAGCACTTGTAATAATCCCGACTTTCCTGCTTTTTATTACCTGTTACACTTGAATCCTAACAATAACCCATATCAATTGTCGTGTTCTGCTGTGTGCGTAGTGACTGTTTATTGCTATCATTATTGTTGCAATTTGGATTAATCTCAGCACGTGCATTTCTTGCATTGAGCATGTCGTCTTCTCCCAAACAACCTTACCAGTCCCAACTTGATGCACTCTCAGACAGACTTGACCATCATGATGAGCGGTTTGACCAACTTGAGTCTAAGTTAGATCACCTCATTCGAGCCTTTGAAAAGTCACCTATGTTTGACCAACCTAAACCTTCCCCACACATTACTGCAGACTGTATGGTTGGGGGTAGTGATCGCCGTAAATGGCTCATGTATAAGTCAGGTCATCAGGAGGAGTCTGAGTCTGAGGAGGCCGACCAACCGCTCCCCTATGGTCGTCGCGATCGCGATCTGGGACGTAGTTGGAGACATGGTCAAGAGGATCGTAAGGGTCGTAGGCTTGTCACCCCTCGGGATGATGGGAGGTTGGAGAAGTATAGGGAGCCTAGAACTGCAACACCTGAACCAAATCATAGGAATGTGCACGAGGGTTACTCTGATAGTACTCGAAAGGTGAAAGTAGATGTACCCTCTTTTGATGGAAAGATAGATGCCACCACTTTTTCTGACTGGTTGGTTGCCATGGAGGATTACTTTGACTGGTATGAGATATCTGACATTGAGCGAGTCGCTTTGCTAAGATGAAACTCGTAGGCCCTGCTAGGAAGTTTTGGCACACTGTCACAAGTCCTATTAAGCGAATGCGTCAACCCCCCATCATCCAATGGGAAGTTATGAAGGATAGACTAAAAGAAAAGTATCTTCCTTCTTTTCATAGAACTCACCTTGTGGACCAAATGCTTGACCTTCAACAGTCTAGTTCTTACGTGTCAGACTATATTAATGCGTTTGAGGAGCTTATTCAACGTTGTGAGTTGATAGAAGACCCATCCTTCACCATAGCTAGATTTATCCGTGGCCTACGGCCCGACCTTAAACGGGATGTGACTTTGTCTTCCCCTTTTACACTAGATGAGGCTTACCACAAGGCATTAGAGGTCTAGAAGCTCAATAAGCCCGCCCCTGTGAGACGTCTGACCCTTCCAACTTGGCCCCCCACCCACGCTGCCTCTAAGACTCCACAATTCTCGGCAGGTGGTTCCAACGCAAAGGGCTCTAGCCTTCCCACCCACTCTAGCGCGCCCTTGTCTGTAGGTCCTTCTCGGACCCCAACTGACAAGGGCGTGCAGTGTTTTAGTTGTCGAGGAAGAGGTCACTATGCTTTCGAGTACCCCCATCACACCCTGGCCTTAGAGCATGAAACCAATAACTGTGAAGATGAGATTGTGGAGCCCGAGGGAACTTATGAGGACCTTGTTGATGTTGAAACTAGCCTCCTTCAGGGTGACTCTCATCTTGGGGTTGTTAGGTGCCTATTGTCTAACCCAGTTGCGAGTGAGGAATGGAAACGCACCACCATCTTTTATACTCTTGCTCGGTCGGGTGACACTTTGCTGAAATTAGTCATAGATGGGGGAAGCACTATGAATGTGGTAGCGCAATCCACTATTAAGCGTTGTAACCTAACGGTTGAACCTCACCCTTCTCCCTTTAAAGTAGCTTGGGTCGACAAGACTAGTCTTACAGTGTCCCATATGTGTAAGGTCCCTATCCAGATTGGCGGATACAAGGATGAAATCCTATGTGATGTCCTGCCCATGGATGTCACTCACCTCCTATTGGGACGACCCTGGCTATATGACCGGAGTGTCTTTTATCATGGTAGGGAAAATGCCTACACTTTTAGGTTCCACAACAAGAATATCACTCTTACTCCATGTCAACAGTCTTGCCCCCGCCCACATTCCTCACCGACCTCATCCTCGCCTGCGGCTCCCTACACTTCATCTTCAGAGGTGGGCACCATCTCTCTTCTCCAGTACAAACCCTTCGAGAAATTAGAGAACTCCAATAAGTTTTATCTTACCATTCTCACTAGGGAGGCCTCTGCTGACCATATTACCTTTCCTCACTCCCCCTCAAGTGACTCGCCTTCCCAGGGCCCTGCAATTGAGATTACGGACCTACTTACGGAGTTTGCCGAAGTTGTTTCCGAGGAGCTTCCTAGTGAGCTCCCTCCCCTTCGAGACATCCAATATGCTATTGACTTAGTCCCTGGTTCCCAACTTCCTAATCTTCATCATTACAGGCTGAACCCTATTGAGCACGCTGAATTGAATAAGCAGGTTCAAGAGCTCTTGTCTAAGGGTTTTGTTCGTCATAGCATGAGTCCTTGTGCAGTCCCTGCCCTCCTTACCCCCAAAAAGGACGGATCCTGGCGGATGTGTGTCGATAGTAGAGCCATCAATAAGATCACTGTCAAGTATAGGTTTCCCATTCCGAGGTTAGAAGACATGCTTGACTGTGCCACTGGGGCTATCTGGTTCTCTACGATCGATTTGCGTAGTGGCTACCATCAAGTCCGCATTAGGCCAGGTGATGAATGGAAGACTGCTTTTAAGACCCAGGATGGCTTGTTTGAGTGGAGGGTTATGCCTTTTGGGTTGTCCAATGCCCCCAGTACTTTCATGAGACTCATGACCCATGTTCTCCAGCCATTCATGGGGAAATTCCTGGTTGTTTATTTTGATGACATCTTGGTGTATAGCAAATCTCGAAAAGATCATGTTGACCATCTTAGAGAGCTTTTCCGCACACTGTGAGAGGCTAAGCTCTTTGCTAATCTCAAAAAGTGTGTTTTCCTTCAAACTCAAGTCGTTTTTTTAGGATTCATTGTGTCTACTGAAGGTATCTCTGCTGACCCAGACAAAATCAAGGTTATCACAGAGTGGCCTGAACCCAAAACTATTACTGAGGCTCGGAGTTTCCATGGTCTTGCCTCATTCTATAGGAGATTCATTAGGCACTTCAGCTCCATTCTGGCCCCTATTACAGATTGCTTGAAGAAGGGATCATTTCAAGGGACTCCTAAAGCATCCTCTGCCTTTAAGGAGATTAAAGAGCGCATGTAATCTGCCCCCGTCCCTAGACACCCTGGTTTTAGCAAGGTATTTGAGGTTGCCTGCGATGCTTCGGGATATGGCATTGGAGGTGTGTTAAGTCAGGAGGGACACCCTATAGCATTTTTTAGTGAAAAACTCAGTGACTCTAGGAGAATCAAGTACACAACCTTTGAGAAAGAGTTATATACCTTGCTTCAGTTTCTTCGCTATTGGCGATATTACCTCTTACCTCATGAGTTTGTGGTCTACTCCGACCATGAAGCCCTTAAGTATTGGAACTCTTACACTAGTGTCAATCCTAAACATGCCAGATGGGTTGAGTATATTAGTGAATATTATTTTGTGCTTAAACATAAGTCTGGGGTTGAGAACAAGGTCGCAGATGCCCTCAGTCGTATTAATTGTCTCCTGCACACAATGAAGGTTGAGGTCATAGGCTTTGATAGGCTGAAAGTCGCTTACTCTTTTTGTCCTGATTTTGGCCTCGTCTATTTGGAACTTTTGGCCGGTAATCGTGGATCCTATGTTGATTTTGTTCTCCATGACGATTATCTGTTCCGAGGTTCCCAATTATGTATCCCCGGACTTCATTCCGAGACTTTTTAGTTTGGGAAATGTATGCAGGGGGATTAGTTGGTCACTTAGGCTAGGATAGGTCCATTGCACTTTTGGAAGATCGCTTCCATTGGCCTTCCCTTAAGAGGGATGTCTCCCGCATAGTGTCTCAGTGTCATACATGCCAACTGGCTAAGGGTAGGAAGCATAACACCGGGCTGTACACGTCCCTACCTATCCCTCATGCCCCATGGCGAGACATTAGTATGGACTTTGTACTCGGTCTGCCTAGAACATCCCGTGCTCATGACTCGATCCTAGTTGTAGTTGACCGATTTTCCAAGATGGCCTCATTTTATTGCATGCCATAAGACTGATGATGCATCCTATGTTGCTAAATTATTTTTTCGCGAGATTGTTAGATTGTATGGTCTCTCCATCTCCATTGTGTCTGATAGAGATGTCAAATTCATGAGTTATTTTTGGAAGACGTTGTGGAAACTGTATGGCACTACTCTCAAGTTTTCTGCAGCTTTTCACCTCCAAACTGATGGGCAGACCGAGGTCGTCAATCGAAGCCTTGGTGATTAGATGTGTCATAGGGGAGAAACAGGGTACACGGGACTTGACTTTACCACTTGTCGAGTTTGCTTACAACAATGCTGTCAATAGGTCCACAGGGAAAAGTCCTTTTCAGATTGTCCATGGGTACTCCCCCCGCACCCCTACTGACCTTATTCCTCTCCCCCCGGATGCCCGCATATCCCAACCTGCCTCAACATTTGCCCAGCACATACATGATTTGCATGCTGAGATTCGTCGTAAAATTGCAATGAGTAATGACAGTTATAAGCTTTCAGCTGATGTGCGTCACAGAGACATTTCTTTTGAGGTGGGTGATTTTGTTATGGTTCGTATTCGACCTGAACGATTACCCAAACACTCCCACAAAAAGCTCCACGCTCGGGCCATGAGTCCATACCAGATTGTTTGAAAGTTGGGATCTAATGCGTATTTGCTTGATTTACCTGACGACTTGGGTATTAGTCCTATCTTCAATGTGGAAGATCTAACCCTTCACCGAGGTACTTTTGAGCCTCCTAGTCTTCCTTTTAGTGCTGCTGCAGTTACCCAGGTTCCTAAGCTCCCACCTATCCCGCAATCCCACACTGATGTTGAGGCTGTGCTGGATGATGAGTTTGTGACGTCCTCTCGTGGTGGTTTTCGTCGCTTCTTGGTGCAATGGTTCGGCCGCCTACAAACAGATGCCACTTGGATTACCGAGGATGAGTTTCGTGAGCTGAACCCTGCACTCTTAGAGTGGTACCTTCAAGACAACTCGTCGGAGTCGAGTTCTGTTCCAGCGGGGAGCATGATGCAACAAGATATCATGGAAAATTTTATTCTAGAAGAAATAGGAAGTTTAGGAATTTAGGAATTCTTATGTAGGAAGAACACCATCTTTTAGTTATTTTATTCTATCAATTAGGTAGCAAATAATATCTTTTGATTATATTATGATTTAGTTTCCTTGTCGCGTTAGGATGTATTCCTCTATTTAAACTCCCAATTATGCATTAGGGAGACAAACTTGAATGAATTGAAATATTGAGTATTGTTGAGTACTTTGTGTGTGAATTCTCCCTTGTAGGAATTGCTCTCAGAGCGTCCTACCCCTTTATAGGAATTGCTCTCAGAGCGTCCTACATCAGTGGCTGGTTGAAATGTGGCATTGAAAGATTGTAAGCCCTTGACGATACCGTGCTGGTAAACACAGCAGTGCTGCTTTTAGGGAAAAGCTGGTTGTTTATGGTGCAATGAGATACTAAATAGGCACAAAAGAGAGAATGAGTTATTTGCATGTATCATCAATTATATCTCTTCTGAAGGATCAGCAGAGGCGCAAAAGAGAGAATGAGTTATTTGCATGTATCATCAATTATATCTCTTCTGAAGGATCAGCAGAAATAACGACCTGGTGCAGCTGATGTCATCTATTTTTACTCGAAAGGCCAATTGCTGTAAAGATCATTTTAAAATGCTTGACCTCCAAATTCCAAGTCTGTACCCCAGCGTCCTATCTAGGCAGGAGAGTAAGATGCTGACAAAGAGGAGCCTTACCCTTTATTGCAGAGAGCTAGTTTCTGCAGAACCCTTAGATTAAAATCCTTTGAGCCAGTACTACTTATAATCTGAGTAGAGGGCATTTAGTGAGTCATTATACTTTTAACCCCAGCCAAAAATCTGCCCAATGAATTGACGTTTTCATCTGAAGAGTGGACCAATCTTGAATGCTTGGCCTTTCGTAATGAAAAGAAGAAATCTCCTTCCTTTGTTCAATATTGCATGCAGGGGAAAACTGAGAGTTAAATCGGTAGAGAATAATGAGGAAAACGATCTTCCAATCTCTATTGTCGAGCTTTACCTTCTGTTTCTCTTTACCACTGATGACAGCAAGCGCCACATCAATACTTCTGTCCATTTCCTTGTATAGTCCATTCACAAAACAGCAGTATGGTTTTCAGGGTGGGAAATGGAGTTAACCAGCAAAATGTATCAGCTTTATGTGCCACAGGTTTAATATACTGGCATCTACTGCTAAGGCTGAAGGGGGAGAAACGCATACAAGATGCCTTCTCCTAGGTGGGACTCTGACAGGTTTTGTTCTGGTACACAAGATGAAAGATCCCTTAGCATTTTACACCGCCCCCCCCCCCCCCCCCCCGGTGCGAGGCACCATGCCTCATGTCCCAATATTACATCAATATTCCTGTATGGGCTATAGCAGGAACAGAAATGCTTGTGTGACATAGTTTCTGATCAACATACACATGATGCCTTCTCCCAGGTGGGACTTCAGGGTATTAGTTTGGTGTGGCCGTGTGATATAAAGAATAGCAAATCTCCTTGACATGTTGATGTTGCTTCTTTAATCTTTGCTCTGCTGCCGTCAGCCCCAAATTTGAATTTGGTTTTATAACACGAAACTGACAGATGTATTGACTTGTTTTTTGTGATCAATGTTTAGAAAATGCCATCTCTATTCTGGACTTTCGAGTGCGGGTTTCGTCTAGTGGACAGGATGGCTGCTTCTTTTTTTGGCTTGTCTTCTGTTTATGCTGTTGAGAGGGAAGGGAAGCTTCGTGAGGATGTGTTGGAACTTTGGAATCGGATATTTAGATTAAAGTTTTGCATCGAAGATGTGTGAAAGAATTTGAGAGAAGACTCTTAAGCAATGTCACGGGCCTCACGGCTATGGTTTTTGAAGTCTGCAAGTTGTGACTTGTGATTGGCGATAACATGGTGTTGGAGTGGAGTGACTAGTGACACCTGTCTTGATTTGGTAGCTCCAAAAATAGTGGTTGCTTGTACATTTGCTAAGAATCAGATTATTGATTCACTAGGTCATTCCACAATCCTCTCAATATTAGGCAAAAACAAGGATGCTAATGTAGCGATCAACTCAGTCTTGAACCTGCTCTTCCCCTTGCAATTGGAATTAGTTACTGAGGGTTGATGGATCCGACAGTTGTTAAATGATAACATCCCATTGAAAGATTAGGTTAAAAAAGAAAAATTCCTGATTTTTGTAATCTTCATCATCGCATATTGATCTTCAATGGCTGTTTTTATTTAGTATTTGTGGTTTATATTTTTTTCGATTATATCAATTTTCCAAATTGATTCCTAACAATATGCCCTGATTAACCATGTTGAGATTTGGCAACCCTGTTGAGCAAAAATTACTTCTGAATCCATTCTCAGGTGTACTTGACAATGCCTTGAGTGATTACCTGTGGGCAAAAGCCATTCTTCTGACAACAACCACAGTTGCAACAGCTGGTCTCACAATTCAAGTTCCTATGGCAGCTGCAGTAGACACACTGACTGGCAATGCCCCAAATCTCACAGATTACATTGGTGCTGCAGCCGTCTTGGTCGGATTTGCGGGCATCAACTTTCCTTCCAAAGTTCTAAGTGAGACCGAAAAAGCAGCCATGGAGTTTGAAAATGAAATACCTGACGGTCAGAGGAATAACTCGTCAGTTCAATCAGATGCCTCAGACCTGTAACTTAACTACAGCATAGCATGCTTAGAAATGTATATGTAGATGTATGTACCTAATTGGATGAAGTTGGCTTTGCACCTATGACGTGGGTTGGTCATAATTCATTGCCCCGCTGAAAATCCAAAAGCTCTACGAACTTGCCAAACTTCTACGAATTCCATGTGTCTAAATTTTAGACTCAGAGAAGTTTTTATTATATGAAGGCCTGAAGAGCTATTTGATTCAAGTTTGTTAATGGAATGGAATTGGCAACAGAATCTGGAGGCATGGCAATGGTTTTTTTAAATTTTTGATTCCACTGATTCTATGTTCAGATGAATTAAGCTAAGTGAAAAAATGATACCTAAAGATAAGGGTTTTGCTGACGCAAGGGGTGAGAGAGGTTTAGTAAAGCTATCAGTCCATTCCATCTTGAATGTGATTCAAGGTAAACAATATCCTAGCCAAACATATAAGGTGTCACCCGTGGGGTTACATGATATTACCATGCCTAGACTCAAACATCCTTAAACCAAACGAGGGCTATAAGCTTTCAAGCTCCTCTATAGATTTCTAGGAGTCTCACAATAAATTATATGCAGTTTACAGGATCATTTACTGGGAATGTTAATCATAATGTGATTTGAGGCAGATTTTTTAACAGGATCCCAGGTGAGACTGGCTGATCTTCTTTCAAGTCTTAGAAAGTCTAGTTTGCATTTCTGCCATCATAATTGTACAAGTACTTTATTCATAAGCTACCAAATAAAAACATGAAATATAGTCAAAATTCTTTTTATACAAACACGGCAAAGAGGGGGACTGACTTAATCCATATTTATCATTCAGTAGACGAACATATTCTTACTATTCCTGGATTCTTCCACAAAAACAGATGCCTCCGTCCAAATGGGCAATTCAACTTCAGAGCATCAAAATATGGCTTTCTGTAGCCATATTGCTCACTCACTAGACGAACACATTCTTACTATTTCTGGGTTCTCCCATAAAAACAGACACCTTCGTCAAAATGGGCAGTCCATATTCAGAGCAGCATAGGAATATTTTCATGAGATGACCGCAAACAGAGCGACACTTTAGGGCAGGTGAGAGGAATTTTTGAATCATCCTAGACCAACACTTCTCTGAAAGAAAATTAAAGATAAAAGAAAGTCACAGCTCTAAGATGTTGCAACTCCATATCTCTGCATCACATTGCAAGTTGCAAGAGCTGCAGCCTCACTTGCCCTCAATGACCCAGTCACCATAAGAGCAGCAAGGATATCTCTTCTTGTAACTTGCTTCTTGCACTTCCTAAGGGATCTCCTGGAACACCGTTGTCTTCTTGTGCTCCTGCTGGTGCAACAGCACGCGAAAATGCCTTAGCTGCTTCCTCCTTTTTGGAATGCTGCTCCTCGGGTTCGGTTCTGTTTGCAGACCCATTGGGGTTGGCGGCATTAGTAGTAGCTGGCCCGACAGCAGGTCCTAATGATGATGGCGCGAATTGAGGAGCATGTGGGTCAGCACCTGCTCTAAGTGTTGCCTCCAGTTGCTGAATCATGGGCGCTGTGTAAACATATGTGTCTAAATTCATCAAATGTAGAAAAAGGCGTTGTACAAAAGATTTCCTTGTACTACGTCCCATAATTATAGCTGTCCCAAAATTTGGTAAGATTCTCCTTTTTATTTGGTTAAAGAGGTGATTTTTCATTTGGAAAAGTAATGAGACAACACAACAACAAATAACATTTCCTCATATATCTACATTTCCAAGAACTAATAAACTTAATGTGACAATAACAGATTTGATAACAAATTAACAAACAGTGAGCGACCATTCATGTTGACATATCAAGTTATTGAAACAAATGAGTTGGTGTTCAGTGTTGACTTACTTATCAAAGCACCCATGGGGCTGTTCATAACCTCGTTAGGGAGGTTAAGGATACAATCCGGAATTGATGTGCCCACCAAAAATTGGGCAACCTCATTGCTGAAGTTGTTGCAGTTGTGAGTAAGCAAACTGTATGTTTCAGCAGTGTATCGACGACTGATTTCCTGCAAATAACTCTCGAACACCTCCGGGGGAACATGCATAACTCCCAATTCTACAACACATACTGGAGTACCATAAGGTGTTAATCCAGCAGGGGAATGCCGTATTCCGCCTCCAGCAGGGGAGTACCAAAGCAGTATTCATTACCACAAACTACAACTCCAGTGTGCCTGAAATCCAAGCATCATTGAGATGTTCACATGGAATTACACCCCCCAAAAAAAAAAGGAAACTCTAAGCTAGGGATAAGAGATACTCATACTTAGTTCAGAGCCACCATAGGCAAAATGCTTCACCTAGATTCAGAGTCATAAATCCATGCAATTTTTTTTTAATATATAATGTCATATCACTAGTCTTCCATTTTTACTTTAAAATAACAGCTTCTGCAGGATTGTACAGCTGCAAATTGTGATATCATAGAGATGTTAATTTCTTGCAGTGCAACAACAACACCACCACCACCTCCCAATGTTAATTTCGCGGGGTCTGGGGAGATCCAGATGTAGACAGCCTTCGCTCTAGTAGCATCTCTGCCTGTAGAGAGGCTGATTCCACGAGACCCACAAAAACAAGATTTTTGTGCAAACATTTTGTAGAAGAGGGCTTTTGAGGAAATATTAAATGAAAAACTACGGTTACGCGAATAAAACAGGGGGCCGAAACTAACCAAACCATGGAACAATAAAGCAGCGGAAGGAAACATACCTTAGCAGAGGTAAGCAAATAATGAGCCGTCCCAGAAGTGAGCACTACCTGCAAACCACGCGACAACACGGAAACCCACACCCAAACTTGCCCTACTACCACCGAAAGACAACTACAAGGCCGTTTATCTGAGATCTAAGACCTTAATCCTATCCCGCCAAAGTCTCCTATCCTGAGCCAAGTCCTCCGTCAATCTTACAACTTTTAAATCATCTCTAATCACCTCATCCAAACTCTTCTTTGATCGACCTCTCCCTCTTTTACCTACAGGGGTGTTAATCCTCTCACAGCTCCTCACCGAGGCGTCCACACTCCTCTTCACATCGCCAAACCATCTAAATTTTGTTTCTCTCATCTTATCTTCGATGGGGGCCACTTTAACCAAGTCTCTTATCACTACATTCCTAATTCTGTCCATTCTCGTATAACCATACATCCACCTAATCATCCTCATCTCTACAACCATCAACCTTTGAACCTGAGTCTTTTTATCGGCCAACATTTCGAACCATACAGTATAGCAGGTCTAACTACCGTACGATAAACTTTGCCTTTTAGTCGTACCGGCATCCTCTTATCACAAAGCACACCTGTGGTATGATTCCATTTTTGCCAACCCACTTTTATGCGCTGGTTGATATCTTCGTCAATCTCACCATTCTGCTGAACGATCGCACCGAAGTATTTAAACTTCTCGACCTTTGGTATCGACAACCCGTCAATGGTGACCTCTCCCCCCGCCTCTTCCCTTCCACCGAAATCGCAGTGCATGTATTCAGTTTTCGATCTACTTACTCTGAAACCTGTAGACTGCAATGCGTGTTTCCAACGCTCTAACTTGGCATTAACTCCCTCTCTGGTCTCATCAATAAGAATAATGTCATCTACGAATAACATACACCATGGTAACTCATCCTGAATCCCTTTTGTAAGCTCATCCATGATCAGAGTGAAAAGGAAATGGCTTAAAGCGGACCCCTGGTGAAGGCATATGCCAACGCAGAAGTTATCGGTAACCCCTCCTGGCGTCCTAACCCTAGTTTTACTTCCCTCGTACATGTCCTTAATAACTCGAATATACACCACGGACACTCCTTTCTTTGCCAAGCATCTCCACACCACTTCACGCGGAACTCAGTCATAGGCTTTTTCCAAGTCGATGAACACCAAATGAGGATTCACTTTTCTTTCTCTGTACAATCCCATGAGCCTTCTAAGGAGATAAATCGCCTCTGTGGTCGACCTGCCAAGCATAAAACCAAATTTGTTTTCTGAGATTGAAATATTCTTCCGCAACCTTCTCTCAATCACCCTCTCCCATAATTTCATCGTGTGACTGAGCAACTTTATGCCCCTATAATTGTTACAGTCCTGAATATCCCCTTTATTCTTGTACAGTGGGATGACTGTACTAAACCTCCACTCTCTGGGCATCTTAGCCGTCCTAAGAATAGCATTGAAAAACTCTGTTAGCCACCGTAGACCCTCTTCACCCAACCATTTTCACATTTCTACCGGTATTTGATCTGGTCCCTCTGCCTTCCCAGTGGACATCTTCATTAGGGTCTCTTTAATCTCGTCTTTGCTGATCGGTTCACCCAGTCGAGGGTCAGGATCCGTCGCCCTACTCTCTCGTTCCCTACTTCTGGAATCTTCCGTCACTTCACCGTTGAGGAGTGTGAAAAAGTATCTTTGCCATCTCTCCTTGATTTCGGCAACCTCATATAGCACTTTACCATTTTTATCTTTGATACACCTCACAACACCCAAATCTCTTGTTCTTCTTTCCCTAACCCTCGCCAGTTTAAAGACTTCCTTTTCACCTTCCTTGGTCTCCAGTTTTCGATATAACTTATCATAGGCCCTGCTCTTAGCTGCGGCAAAAACTTTCTTGGCTACCTTTTTTGTTGCCTTATATCTGCCTCTACTGATCTCTTTCTCTTCATCTGTTTCACTGTTCACGAAAGCCGTGTAAGCTTCCTTTTTCTCTCTGACTTTCTTCTTTACCTCCTCATTCCACCACCAGGCTCCCTTCATTTTGTTACCACCTCTCCTATACGTACCTAGGATTTCCTTAGTTGACTTTCGAATACAATCTTCCATTACCTCCCACATCTTATCTGCATCCTCTAATTGCCTCCAGGCTCCTTCTTCCGTGATCCTCTCTGATATTCTCATAGCGTTCTCCTTTGTGAGATTCCACCACTTAACTCCAGGGTCCCCACCACTTCTCTTCTTCCACTTTGAACATTTGAACTTCACATTCAATACTAGCAACCTATGTTGAGTTCCCAAATACTCCCTAGGAATCACCTTACAATCCTTGCAGTACCTCCGACTATCCGCCCTAGTAAGGAAATAGTCAATTTTGGTCTTTCTGGAGCCGCTCTTAAAGGTCACCAAGTGGTCCTCCTTCTTCTTAAAAAGGGAGTTTACCACTAACAAATCATAGGCAACGGCAAATTCCAGGACAGAAACTCCACCCTTGTTTCTCTCCCCAAAGCCAAAACCTCCATGGACTGTCTCATACCCGTCTGCGTTTACACCAATATGACCATTAAAGTCTCCTCCTATGAAAAATTTTTCACTTCGGGGTACATCCTGAATGACCATGTCCAGCTCCTCCCAAAATTGCTTCTTGATATCGTCCGACAGTCCTATCTGAGGTGCGTAAACACTAACCATATTTAGGATTTCTGATCCCACCACAACCTTGATGGCCATAATTCGATCACTCTTACGCTTCACTTCAACAACAGAGTCAATCAATTCGTTACCAACCAGAATGCCAACTCCATTCTTCGCCCTGTTTGACCCCGAGTACCACAGTTTGTACCCATCGACTACTCTAGCTTTAGATCCCACCCATTTAGCCTCTTGAACACAGGTTATGCTAATCCTACGTCTATACAAGGACTTAACTAATTCTATAGACTTACCAGTAAGTGACCTAATATTCCAAGATGCCAAGCGCACCTTCCGGAAACCTACCCCCCTCCCAACCCCAATACTCCCTGAAGGACTGGCTGAAACTACTACATTGCTCGCCACTCGTTTAAGTTACCCACACCCACTCTTAACAAATAACTAAATACAAATATAAAGAAATAAAGAAATATACTGTAATAATTAAATAAATAAATAAAGTAAATAGATAAATAAATATACGATAGATAACACAACTAAGAATGTAAATAATAATAATATTAACAACAACGACCACAACAACAAATAATAATAATGAAATAATACTACTAATAACAACACCAGAATTAGTAGAGAAACACTAACAATCTCACTATTAGTAAAAGCTTCAAAAAAAGGTAAATAATAGCAACAGAATAAAAGATATAGAGGCAATCATAAAATGGAGGGCAGTAATAAAGGAAGAAAGTAATAAAATAAGCAAGAGAAATACTAACCAAAAACAAGAAAACGTAAATGACTCCATAAAGTAAACTTAAAAGCACCAACGGTTAGGGGGACAGCAAGAAAAAGACTAACCAAATACAATCAAGAAGCAGTTAAATGGGACAACAAGCAATCTCACAAGCACGACAGTAGGCCACTACACCCAATTCAATGGCCTTATCTTAACAAGAAATCAATCAATAATTAATTACACCAAATTTCTAGGGCTTCAAATTAGGGGAAAAGGGATCGCAGTTAATGAATCAAACTAGAGGGTAACAACCCAAAAGATATAATCCAAATTG
This sequence comes from Carnegiea gigantea, assembly GCA_029747015.1. Classification (NCBI taxonomy): domain Eukaryota; kingdom Viridiplantae; phylum Streptophyta; class Magnoliopsida; order Caryophyllales; family Cactaceae; genus Carnegiea; species Carnegiea gigantea. The sequence goes on along the minus strand of JAKOGI010002055.1, from coordinate 1,530 downwards.
GCCTGAAATTAGGGCAAATGTAGTGAAATCGGTACCTGCTGCCTCCTTGGTGCTCTGAGTGCTGCCTCCTTGTGGACTGCCGACAACCGACTGGTCGTGCTCGATGGGGTGAGCGTTTTCAAAGAGAAGGGAGGGAGCGTTCTCTTGCAAGTACTAAAAATCAAGTAAAAGAAAATGGAGAAGGGGTGTGGTGTGACTAGGTGGCGCCGACAGCCACTCCGGTCGGCGACGGTGGCCCGCAACTGGGTTGCGTGGGACTAGCAGAGCGGGGGCAGGGGAGGATCCTTTAATCCAATAGTTGATCAAAAATAGCCAACAAATTTAATCACAATGGAAGTATGAAATCCCAAGCAGAATTTTCGACCAACAAAGGCAATTAACAGCTCAGTAGCTAAAGAAAGGGAGAAAAAACAGCAATTCAGAGAAGTCAGTAGCATTCACCGGACGACAAACACAGAGCCCTCAAAATCCTTTGCCGTTCAAATGATTCCGCCACCCAATGCAACAAATGACTTATCATGTTGCTTCTATGGGTTTCCCAAGAAGTGTAGTAGAAAGCTCCCGAGCAAGCCCTTGGCTTAGGTCATATATATTTAAAGTGACTCGGTGGCCCTCCTGAATTTGTAGTCACAAACAAGCAGATTAATCCAGCATCCATGAACATGAAGTAAACATCAACAAAACTGAGTGAAAGAGGACTCATTGTTAGCAGATCGTTACCTCAGCCATCTCCCAGACCGATGGCCTATCAGATAGAAGTTTTGACTCTGGGCACACCAAGTGAGGTTGAACTGGCAACAGAAACCCCCCCCCCCCAAAAAAAAAAATCGTTACCACATGCAGAAAGCGTACAGAGTGAAACATGTGAGTTTGTGAAGGGCTAGCAATTATAGTGCTGCACTATGAAGTCGAAGGGACGATATTTTCACATTTGAGAAAAGAAACATTTTGTTGGTTTCAATGATACTGTTTGTAATGGAGTCATAGAGACTGACTTACATTCAATACAGCACAACAAAGGTTTTCACCATGCAAAAGCAAAAGCAACAGCATAGAAGCTGGAACTAAAAGAATTTCTGTAAATTATCGGCCAAGCAATTCGAATAGTAAAGTAGTTCTCAAAACAATCATATTTACTTTGCGTAAAATTCTTGATTAATATGCTCCCTACTTGACTAACGTTGCTGAGATGAAGGTCATTGTCTTGAAGGGAATGCTGAGTGTTACAAATAGAACAAAGCAGGTGTTGGCAAATTCTTTAACCTCCCTAGACCATTTCTCCTATCTTGTCTGAAATTGAGGTCCTCACAGAACGGAACCCGCATAGATCGACAAAATCTGCCATGCTCATTAATCTCGAGCGTCATATCCCACACAAGTTCCTGTCATATCATTGCCCATGAATTTTCACTTACGGACTCACAAGTGGGAAAACAACATCTAGGTAATGATGAAACATACAAATACTTGATCACCAAAAGAACCAGGACAGAGACTGCATCATCATCATCATCACCACAAATGCCTTTC